>JAMKCH010082586.1:0-18761 GCA_023653785.1 Ophioderma brevispina | reverse complement strand
CTCTCACTACCATGAACCTAACCTAACAGTAGTCCGATGAGGGCGGCAGTTACACTAAATGATCAGAATTAGGTGCTGAGAATCGTTTTTTTAATATCCCATAAATCGAAAGATCAGGATTGACGAAAGTGAAATTTAGACGTGTTTTTTGATACACATTCTGGCAATGCAATGTTCACGATGTAAAAACAACACGATCCGCACAAAATGAGACATTGGGTCATCTCAACGAAATCAACATTTCCAACACTAAAATTTCAATAAATCATCATCTGAAGAAGTGTTCGCCTACAACGTAACTAACATTCTAAATTACGTATACTTGCCGGTTTTAACGATTTACAGAAAATTTGATGCAAAATTTGGTTCTTGAATGGTGGCTCACCTGCATGATGAATGCTGGAGAGATTTGCGCTTGGACTGGAATACCTCGTGTGTCGCCAAGGGCCCCGCGCGCTGTATTGGTCACTACCGTCAACCTTAACTTATGAATAGATCATAGCGTTTTGAGGGCAGAATATTCATTCATAAAATTAAAAAAAAAAAAAAAAAAAAAAAACATAATCAAATTAAAAATGAGGCGACCTATTTGGGGTGAAACAAATTGCTATGTCAAGTCCAATAAAAAACCGCTACACCAGGTTTAACAGAAACTCACTCAAGGAAAACCTTACGAATGTTAATACACCTGGCTACAATATTGAATATATCAACAGAATTGGTCGGTGATTCGGGGGGGTTTGCATGTACATAAAAATTATGTCAACAATATAAAATAGATCTGATTTATGCAAAGTTCCAGTCCATATGGAACTTGTTTCATTGAATGGAAAACGTGGGGGTAAGAATATAATTGTTGGTATACTTACAGGCTCACATACTGCAATACACGATTTCATTGCAGATATGACCAATTTTTTTCATACTTAGTGGAGAGAAAAAGAAATTATATTATGGGGTGATTATATAATTATAGAATTTGTTAAAGAAGATAGTCACATACCTACAACATGATTTTTTAGATTTTATTTATTAATTTCTTGATAAACCAACCATTTTGAACCCCACGAATTACTGAACACTCAGCAACGTTATAATACTATATGACCAATGCTGAAGCGCATTAATACGTGCTATATTAGTTTTACAAATATCTCACTGATCATTTACAGACAGTTTGGAGATCGAATATTAAGAATTGGAAACCGAGGACAGATTCTATTAAAAAAAAAACAGTATATTTTATAAAAGATACCATGATAATGAAAACTGATAGTTGAAAATGGAATGTCCAAATTTAATGTGGGATATGTATTATATTTGGCAAATGCTGTAAATTGTGATTATAAAAGCTTCGTTGACAAGTTTACCACATTGTACGATGAGTGTGGTCCGTTAAAAAAGGTGTAGTGTAAAAAAGGAAGTTCCACAGTCACCGTTGGATTTCTAAAGGTAATGTTGAAAGTATAAATTAAAAAACCAACTGTATACGAATATTTACGATGCCCGAACATGCAAAACAATCTCAAATTTTAAAACGTACCGAAACAACTTCATACCTTTATTCGAAAGTGTAGAGCGGAGTACTTCCAGAAAGGTTCAAGAAACAACGAAAAAATATACACAACTTTGGTAAATTTATTAATAAGATTGTTGGTCGTGCAAAAAGTTCGGTAATAACAGTAAATTTAAATCGGAAGAGGTGTTCCTATTATCGTCCTCAAAAGTATAACAATAATGCTTTTAACACTTTTTTTGTTGAGATAGGACCAAAATTAGCTTCAAAGATAAACTACGGGCAAAAATTATATGAATATTAGACGAACCCCTTACAAAGTGTATTTTTTATGAAACCAATGTCACTGACGAGTTTATAAAGATCATTAACTAAGTTATAAAATCAAATAAGAGTCCTTGTCATGCATGATAAGAAACTATATTGTAAAGAGGTTGCCAAGAATAGCAACGGCCTTTCGACGAATAATTCAATAGTTTCCATTTCTACTGGAGTTGTTCCACGACCAATTGAAATAGCAAAAGTGGTTCCAATAAAAAAAAGATGACAAAGAAGTATTTTCCAATTATCGACCTGTTCCTGGTCTTCCTGTTTTCTAAATTCTCGAAAGACTAGTGTTTAATACAGATCGTATACGGGATTATATTTGAAAAAAACAACATATTTTTTTTATAAAGATTTTTTATATTCTTTGTATTTTAGATCAAATCATTCAACTATATGGCAATCAAAATTTACGTTGGGAATATTCTTAGATTTTGTCAAAAAAAGAAAGCGTCTTGACACTATTAACCATGACATATTATTGCATAACCGACTATTATGGTTTTTACCACTTTTCGATGTTTGCCCTGGAATGGTTTTAAAAGCTACTTGGAAATAGAACACAATTTGTACGATATCAATCATGTGATTCAGTTTAACAAAATATAAAATGCGGGGTACCACAAGGTCTCAATTTTGGTCCTTTGTTTGTTCATCTATATTGAAATGATATTAAGTAATGCCGTTTCCACATTGTTGGAAGTAGTCCTTATTTGCTGATGATACTACCCTTCAACTTTACTGTACTCCCATCCAGATATAGCCACAAAAAATTGATGTAATAAATAATATAATTACAAGAGATTAGTAACTGGTTCAGGGCAATAATTATCGTTCAATGCGAGCACAACCAATTATTGCCTGTTGGGATCGCCTTAGTATAACTTCTAAATATCCATGTCTCCAGGCAGGAACTGAAAGTCATGATTGGCAGACAAAACTTGAGTTAATGCTACAAAATATTTTAATGTTGTCCTTGCTAATGTGGCATTGGAAGAGTTCACGAGACCAAATTTTTTGGGGGTTCTTCGATGAACATCTTACGTGGAAATCACACACATCGATCATATCAAAAAATCTTTCTAGAGAACGTTGTTTACTCTCCAACTTAAACACTAACTTTTTACCTGGACATGTATTTACTCTTTATATTGTACGCTCGTAATTACCTTACATAAATTATTGTATCTTAATATGGGGTAGTTCTAATAAAATCTATTTAGATAAAATATTAAGTTTGCAAAAATGCGTAAGGGACTATTTTGATGCCATTCTGGGCCATATTTTTCAAAATTCAATTTTGTAAAACGTCTTTGATACATATAAGCTGGAACTGCAGTGTTTATGTTACAACACTATACAATAGCCAATACAAAGCCTTTGAGAGTGACTATTTGGTGTAAAACATGGCCCAAAGACTTAAATACCAGACAAGAATGCCCACAACTAATAGTATTAATATATAAGAAAATGTTTTCTCCGATCGCGCTGTTGAGAATTCCTGGGACCAAAATTGGAATTCTTTGGATAATGATATCAAGACGTGTAAAAATAGCAAGTGTTTTAGATAGTCATTTCAATCTGTACTTAGAGCTGAATATGAATTGTTCTTGTGTTCAGGGCCGTCGCTAGACTTTTGACAGGTGGGGGGGGGGGGTGTAAAGTGAAGAAAAGTTTCTTGCTGCAGTAAGTACAATACAACTAACGGCGCACGGTTCGGGTCCACTTAAGGGCCGTTGAAAAATTGTCCTAAGTGATGCTCTTTACAACCATTTTTTCTTGATCTTTGAACTGCACACCGCAGTGCCTTGACACAATCCGGAAACCCTGAATGGGTGGGGTACAGTGCCCGCTTTTAAGGGCCCCGGCAGGGTGCAGGGGTAAGGCCCCTGCCGGGGTCCAGGGGGCCGGAGCCCCCGTAAGCTCTTGGATTAAGCTATTCAGACCCTTCAACATGACCACTGTTTGAGGGGTAATTCAAAGTAAAAACCCAAGTAAAGACTGGTTCTAACTTTGCTCACTGAGACGGCAGTATACATGTAATAAAGCTGTAATGCCAAAGAGATTGCATATCGAGTGCCAATGTTTTTAATTGGGTGTTGTGCAGGAGCAGAGCCCTTCTGCAGGTCAAGGGCACGACGCCCCCCAGAAGCTCTGGGATTTCAAGCTATTCAGAACCTTCAAGATTACCACTTGTGAGGGGTAAATGTAACCAATTCGGAAAAGACTGGTTTCTAACTTGCTCACTGATACGGCAGTATAAGCTTGTACCGCCTAAGGGGAACTATGCACAGTATAGCTAGCGCCAAGTCTTTAACGAATGCGGGTGCATGGCAGAGCCCCGCCGGGGTTCCAGGGAAGAGCCCCCAGAAGCTCTTTGATGTTAGCTATTAAGAAAGGTCTTTTTGAAGGCGGTTAAAGTATAGTAATTAATTCAAAGACAGCCAGTAGACCTATAAAGTTTATGGTGCTGGGGGATAGGGAATCAGATCCTACCAATTTTTTTCTGGGACCACTTCAGCTCCCCGACTTAAAATTCCTTTATAACTGGTTAGACCAACACTTGGGGAGGACCATGGCTCCCCTCGTTGTTTCTCAATATTTAAACATTTTGATCACAAGTACTGTTGGCACATTAACAATATGATTACCGTGGTAGCCTGGAACAAAAAAGGGGGGGAAAATTGTTGAGGGAAGCAAAATATTTGTGAGATTTGGATTTATGTAAGTTTGGAGTTCAATCTCATGCGTTCTGATGCTAGTCTAACTTTGTTTCATTCTTACTTCCCCTTTCTCTCTTTTTTTCTCTTCTCTTTCCCTCTTTCTTTTATCTTTTCCTTCTCTCTCTTTCCCTTTTCTTTCTTTCTTTTTTAAGGATCGATGGGGAGGTTCCACCCCCACACCCCCCAGGGCGACGGCCGGTTGTTTTGTGTAGTGTGTCTTTGTTGGTGTGTATAAAACTTAGGTTTAGGGGATGGATCACATCTGGCCTTATTGGCCTCTCGATCATCTTCCTCCATATCATTGTCTTTGTGTCTTTGTACGGTTATGTGATGGATATGAATGAAATGAAGTTGATGATTGATTTATGCTTGATTGATTGTTCAAATGCATGCAATTCATGTATGTCCATATACGCGTGTGTGTAGGTGTTGTGTGTGAGGAGGCTTCTAGGGCCGTGCAATTCCGGGGCAATTTCCTGTCCCCGTTGAAATATAAAGGGTAAGTAATGTTTTTGTATGTCAAAAGATGGTGCATGATTTTGGCACCACAATTTGCACCATTAAATGGTAGACCGTTTCATATAGAAAGGCCCATTGGCAATGAGGTTACAATTGATTCTGTCAGGCCGCTGTATGACGTTGTGCAGTAGTTGCTTGACGGAATGATGGCAATACCTCATTTGCATCAATGGGACTTATATATGAAACGTAGGAACACATTGTCCTATTGCTACTCGTTTGCCCAAAAATAATTATTATTATTAAATTAAAAAAAAAACCTGCAAAACAGTTTAATAAATATATTCGTCATTAATGAGAAACAATTTTCTGTGCCAAACAAACTTTAGTAACCACACTTACATCTGACGAAGGGGGGTGGCATTCTCTGAAAGAGAGTTCGTATTTTTCAAATGAAGTTAGAAAACTCATTTTGGAGAAACGTTCATAAAATATAGACAGTCACGAAAGCAAAATTCTTCGTAGTCATTGCTCAAATTTTATTATGCAATATGTCTTATAAGTAGTACTTGCTTTGGGACAAAAGGGAAGTATTACATTCACATTTCTTCACGAGGACAGCTGCAAATCTGATATAGGCCTTGCATAACAATAGGCACAGATGTTAGGTGTTGGCTGTGGGTGTGGGGGGGGGGGGGGGCGGGTCGTTGCACGTACACTACGATGAAAACCTGTTAAGCTACACAATTATGAAATTCTAGAGAAGATTTTTTCCTATAATACAGACTAACGGTTTTAGAGAAATTTCTGCCCCTGCTGCCAGTTACTCGTCATTGTGGAGAATCAAGCGGACTAAAAAGAACAAAGCTGTTGACACATCCGAATAACTCGCCATCAAAAATATGGCGATTCAATTTACATTGAAAAGGGTATGTTGGATTAGATTAATGAAGGAGAGATTTTTTTATGCCCGCGAAGGGTGAGTATGTTCTTCGTTTCCCCGTGTATAAGATCCCTGTGCCTTGTATTCATGTGTACTTTACACACCATCTCAGTTGCTCCTGCCTGAGTTATGCAAGTCTCATCACCAATGCAATGTCACACAGATGGTTCAAAATACGTGAAAAATGAGCTCTTATGCGTGAAAATTTACAATTGCTTGTGGTAATTTGAAACGGCCTAATCTCTTACTTCAACCAATCATAAGTGACCGTACAAAAACACTGCTATATCAGAGGATGGCCACCATGTTGCTCATGAAAGTTGGATTTTTCAGACCATCTTAAAAGTATTTCTATTTGACGCCTCAGATCATATTAGAGTAGGTGAATGTTTACATAATGAGTTCTCCAATATCTAGGTGAAGGATCCATGCAAATTTTGAATACGTAACAATGCCTTTGTTGGGAGCTATAAATGGACAAATGTCTGCACGTCTGGTGTTTGTTTTTCTTTTCCCTGCTCCAGTCTGGTGCAACGAGCCCAGTTTTTCAGATTGGTTGTTACCTTTACAACAACAAAAACTGACACAGAGGTCCCCTTGGCTATGCCTCGTCCAACGCCATTGTCAATAAGCCGAAGAGTATACTTGCACTCCGACGGGAATGGTACAAACAAGCCAAAGTTACCGATTTCCTCGGGATTATCGACCAGAGTACGGTCTGTAAAACTCTCAGACATCATCGAGAGGTGGGACATTTAAGGCCACGAAAATATCCAGGACGACCACGATTGAATACCAGACGAGATGTTCGCCGACTGCTTAACCTGTGTAATGAGCCCGGAAAATGCAAAACGAGCCGTCTTCGTCGTTTGGGAGAAGACCATATGGAAATCACCTTTCCGCCAAACTGTAATCGGAATTGTTTCAACATGGTTAGGCCTAACGAGCAAGACGACCATGACCACATTTAGTGTTGCTTCGAGTTCGCTGCACTGTTAAAAATGTCTAATTGTACCAGACTTACCTTTTTTAAATCACAGTAAACCCCCAATTATTTCAATAATCTTCACGCTTTATTACCTATACCTAACATAAATTACAATTTAAGCAAAAAAATGTTAATAAACATGGCTAAAAAAATAATACTACACATTTTGAAAAAAGTTGTATCTTGACGCTGACCGTATGATATTTGCTGTAATATTACGTTCTTTTGTAACTTAATTGTTTCAATGTAAGAAAACGACAACTTGAAAATCGGTTTACCTATAAAATGTGTGAACTAACGTCATAAAAAAAATGCAAAAATCTTATTTGCCCTATCATTTTTTTAACAATAGTTTAAAACACTCTTTTTCCTCTTTTTGTATTTATATTTAGCTTTAATTGAAAAAAAAGTCAGTACAGACACACATAATATATATATATATATATATATTATATATATATATAGCTATATATATATATATATATAATATTAGTAGTAGATAATATATATGATTGAGTTTATAATTTTTTTAATGTTACATCTGCTATCAGTAACGTATGTAGTTGTAGTGGGCGGATAGGTTTAGGACTGTAATCTTAAGGCCCTGGTTCGAATTATGTAGGTACATGTATTAAGTTATCCTATGATGATTAAGTAAGTGTTGACATTAGAATGTGTACTGTACCATATAAAACAAAGTGTAGAAACTTGTTAAATCTTTATTATAATATTAATGAATACAAATATAACATTTTTTTTCTCAAAGTTTGCCTGAAATATAACTTTTTTACAATTACGTGGTAACGTAAATACAAAGTTTGTATGATGCCATAGCTGAAAACGTGAACATTTGGTCGGAGGATTGTAATAACGTTTTAATTATTAATATTGTGTAAACAATCAAAAAACAACAATAAACGTTGAAAGCTGAGTATTTTACGCACGTTATTTTACGTGCCCTGCAATGGTTCGTATTTTTTACGGCTCCAGTTTTATTTTACGGTTCGCTGTAGTGAGTCCCAAGCTGCCAGTCAAATGCCTGCTTTTTACAGGTTTAGTTTTAACAGTGTGGGCTAGGGAGACAAAGATTCACAGCTCAGACCACTGCGAACAAGTTGTCTTTATGGGCAGAGAAAGTACATCCTTGAGAGGGAAGGCAAAAGGGTTCGTCGATTCCGTGGTGAGAACCTCGTAGATGACTCTATTCAGAAGCGGCCCTCAAGGGTGGCGGCTCAATGATGGTACGGGACCATATTCATTATGGAGGAAAAACGTCAATGTGGTGCCAGATGGACACATGAACGCCCACGCCGTCGTTTGTACCTGGACATTTGGAACACCATGCCTGCCACATGCAAGAATGGTTTATGCAAAACAATTTCGGATGCAAGACGACAAACGCAACGCCGCACAGGGCCTCTGTAGTAAGACAATTTCATGAGGCAGAGGAGTTGGAGCCATGATACCATGGCATGTTGTTACTTGATATGGAACCCTAGAGAGCTGCCTGAATGCCTTAGCCGAGCCATCAATGACAGGGACAATCTTCCTCAAAACTCTACAGGAGTTAACTCAGCTCTGACGTGAGTAGGGACACTCTGCCCATGGACCCCAATCATACACAACCGGGGGAACAGTATGCCGCGATCTGTACCACTGATTCATGCCAGTGGTGGCCATACTCTATATTAGTGACGCCGTGACATTTAAAACAGTACTTGAACATTTAGATGCATTGAATCACCCAAAAATGTGTTGTAAGGAAAACTGACGGATGTGAAAAAATTGGTAAACAAAACCTTAAATCTGCAGTTTAATTACCCCCTTATCAATCAATCAACAATTTATTTCCATCTCCAAGATTCATATATACATGTAAAATAAGTAGGTACAAAATCTATTACAAAGAAAATCGATGTGAAGGAGAGTGGATACCACATAACGCAGAGCAGTGATTGGGTTGTGGTAACCAAAAAAACCAAAAAGGTTAAAAGAGAAGAAAAAAAAGTCAGAACATAATACCAAATGTATACATAGCCATCCCAGAAAGTGAAACCCCTCCCTGAAACAAAATCACTATCATAACCCACCCATTCCCCCCTACACAAATAAAGGCATTACAACAGGATTACATTAACAACATGTCCTAATATACATTAAGCCATATGACGCGATTAGGACAAAGACGAATGCCATATTGAAGAAGCAAATGGACAATCGGTTGAGACAAAAGTTGCATTTGTAAAAAGCCATGCTGATGTAAATATGAAAAGTAGGAGGAAATATTTAATGATAATGATTAAATAATATGAGGATTTCAGTGCGGTTTGAACTTGAATATAGAAGACATATTTTTAGGAAGGTTAGTGAGTTCCCAGAGTAAGGCACCTTGTGATTGAATAGTGTTCTGGTAAGTAGAGTATTTGTAGGCCTTACATAAAGGTCATTAGACAGTGTCGAGTTATCATGTAATGTATGTCTTTGTCAATGAAGTAATTGTCATAAATATCTTTGGGTAACAAACCGTGACTATATTAAACAAAAGATAAAAGATGATATTTGTAAATATCGTAAATTTTAAGGGTGTCAAGGGTTAATAAATAGAGGGGTCGTATGAGCTACCACAGGGAGTTGTGACAGGTTCTAATAAGCGTTTTTGCATAAGGAAACAGCGTATCTAGATGAGTGGTTTTTGTCTGCCCATATTATTGCACAATAGCGGAGATAGGGAAGAACAAATTCTTATAAAGGTTGCGGAGTGAGTTTTGTGGGATATAAGGGCGGATGGATGTACGAATGAGACCATTGTATTTAGAGATTATTTTACATACAGGGGTAGTATTGGAGTTCCAGCTAAGATCATCATTCAATTAATATGCCCAAAAAACTTAGTAGTTTGGACGAGGGTGTAATTCTTCTTATCAATTTTGATTTTTATTTTATTTATCTATTTGTTATGTATTTGTTTTTCTGAAAAAATCATGTAATGAATTAGGTTTTTTTAATATTAAGAAGGTTTATTTAGTTTAAACCAATTAGATATAGTTGCTATTCAGAGTTAATTGTAGATTAGATCAAGACCTAATGCATGTTCATGGGATAAAATAGTGTTGGTATCATCGGCAAAAAAATTATGAAGTGGAGACGTTTGTGGCATTAGGGGAGATCATTTATATATAATAGGACGAGTAGTGGACTTAAGAATGGATCCTTGCGGATACACCACACAGGTTAGAGTAGAAAACGACGACGATTTCTCGTTATACACAACTATTTGTTTCCTGCGCTAAGTAATTTGAATCCATGTTGTTAGCTAAGCGGGATACCCATCATTAGTTCTTGTAGTAGAATACTAGATGTATGTATCAAAGGCTTTACTCAGGTCTAAAAGTATATCAGCACATGATGTTTAGTGTCCAGTTCTTCAGTGACTTTACAATGAAATTCATTGATTGCCATGTAAGTTGAGTAATTTGGTCATAACGCAACAATTTTCAATTAACATTTTTAAAAAAAAAAAAAAAATTTTTTTTTGAATTGAAACATTTTAAAAAATTAAAGGTAAAAATTCTATGGAGAGGATTGCGGGACTTTTTGAAATTGATGGTGAGAAGGATTAGGCTAAAATTAGAGAAGGTATTATTATGGGCAATCATCGGCTTTAAAATAGGTATTACTTTGGCGATTTTAGCGTAGATGGGGGGAATCAGTGCCTGTTTGAAATAGCAATATTAAATACATGAGCGAGAACATTAATAACCTCGGGGTAATGGAATTTGAGACAAGAGATTGGTACTGATACCATCATACCCAGTGCTGAAAACTGGTTTTCAGTTCCATGGTTAAGTTTAATAATTTCTCCTTAAAGTTGGAGAAAAAAAAAAAGGCACTGCTCTTAGCTAATGGTTTAATGGTGAGGGTAAAATTGGAATCAGGTTCAGAAATTTTATCTTGCAAGATTAGACCCAATATTGTTAAAGAATTCATTGAATTGATGCAATATCGGCTGTTTCAGTTTATTTTGTAATGGGTTTAACTCAAAAGTGACACCGGTGACCCCCAATTTTTTATTTTAATAGATTATTAAGTGTTTGCCACATTTTTTCATATTGTTTTGTTAAGTTCTAGTTTAGTAGTGATATCGGTGTTTAGCTAGACGTAGTAGGAGCGAGTAAATATTTAGGTAATTTCTATATTAGTGTATTTATTGTTGTTAATGTTGGTTTGGATAGGAATTCTTGTAAAGCCTTATCTTTCGTGTTAATAGACTGTATTAAACCACTAGTAATCCAGGGTTTCTTTGGTGTGTTTATGTTTGGATATTTTGATTGTTTCAGAGGGCAGTGAATGTTAATTAATTCTGTAAGTTTATCAGTAAAGTTATTATAGGCCTCATTGAATCCTGAAACTGTGGGGACTGAGGTCCAATCTACAAGTGAGATGCGTTTTTTAACCCTTTCATATTATCTGTTTTTAATTGACGTTGAGTTTAGTTGAGCAGCTTTGGTTCATACGCTGTGAGTTTTTATTTGTAATTGAAAGATGGGGACGTGGTCGAAAGATCAGGAAACAAAAATGCCAGATTTGATATCATGCACGCATCATTTTGAATATGTTGTCGATAAGAGTGGCAGAAATATCCCCGTGACGGTTGATTTTTATTCGGGTAGTCTATCAATACATGGCATAAACTGGTTGGAATAGAATAAATTAACAAAAGTGCTAACAGAGGCCTTTCATTCATACTTTAGCAAATCCAGATTGGAATCGCCCGCGATGTAACAAGATTTATTTTCTCTAGTGATAATATGAGGGATTTATTTAACTCTTTAGTGAAATCCTATAAGACAACTGATTCAGGTTTGTAAATGACACCACATGACAATATTGGGGGATAAGTTAGTTATTTCAATGAAAACCGAATCGCAGTCATTTGCAAATACTTTTAAATCGGTTCGTTTTTTATATACTGGAACTGTGGATGTACAAAGAGTGACGCCCCACCCCCTCTTCTATCAAGTCTATTACAATTTTCAGAGGAAATAGGATGGAAGATCATCAAGTTTGGTTCTTCGTTGACCAAACCATGTTTTCGTGACTGCGTACACGTCAAGGAACACAAGTAAGAGGCAGCGCCAAGGGAATTGGTAATATCATTGGAGTGCTTATTAAGACTTTGGGCGTTGAGATGGAGAAGGAAGATCACAATAACAGTATTAGTAGGGGTCATAATTAATACGTTGTCCATAAATGCAGTTACAACCTTAAGTAGAATCCCTGTCGATATTACAAGCATTATCAGAGATTGCCAGCTTTAGAATTGAGGTGCTGTCAATATGAAAGCGATTATAAATAGCTAGGTCGACATAAGTGTTCAAGCAGAAAGGAAGAGACATACCAAACCAACGCAAGACAACAAATAATAAACAATGAAATAATGTATCGTAATATAATGTAATAAATTATATGACACAATACGCGTTATTTGTTCAAAAACCGGTCCCAGCCTTTCTTTCAGGCTAAGGACACAGTCCTTAAAGGGTTAAATTGGACACGTTCATGGTGATATGTTCGAAGAGACTGATCAATCAAGGAGCTAGTGTGGACGATTATATACCTAGATATCATTAAAAAACCCACACTGTAATATTATATTAATCAATCATTCCATAACAGTTGTAAACAATATGTTATTCAAACTTTATGAGAAAACAGTGTATTGACTCCATCACACAATGCACCAATTTTGGAAACTTTCATTCTGAATAATGTCATGTGGATCACGGCATGCAATTCCACACAAAGATATATTATTAACACATCACACTCAGTCAGTCTAGGCTTCTATAAAAGGTGACTTATTCGAGCAATTTCCTCTACGTTTCCAAAGCTGTATCGAATTTGATTACTTACTAAAATCTGTTACCCCTCATCATAACATTCTCTGTGTTTACTGAAAATGGAACGTCAATGTCTTCACTATCTATCTAACGCCGCAGCCGAGATGATGTTATCATGTAGCGCCGTAAATGGTCCCTGTTTGTCATTAAGTTGGAGATGGGTTTTTTCAGATGGATCCTGCTGGATGGCTCGAGCCATTTCAATGAGGTTAAAGGGGGCGATGACCCCTGTTTTGGCACGTTAACTTCCAACATGTGACGTCTGTGACTACTTGATCAATCGCACGATGACACTGACCGGCAAATCGTGCACGGCGACGGGCAAACGCTGATGAATATTGGAGGGGGGATATATCTCCAATATCTGTGCTTTGGGTCTTGTGCTCACGCCAGATATGTTTCCGTACTCGCATAAAGAAGCTCGGTGTGTGTAGGTGCCATCCTGTAGATTTTCTTCAGGGTCCAGGTCTCAGATCCATTATAAAAGGATACTCTCTACACAGGCTTAACGAATTTCAGCTTGGTGAATTTGAGATACAAGATTGCAATAAGTGGTGTAGTGTATATTGCAGGCCTTCCAAGCTTGTCTTGCGTGACAGGGAAGTCTTTCTTACTGTCGGCAACATAGAACTCAAGGTACTTGAAATCCCTTGATCTCTTTGAGTTGGCGGCTACATCTGTTGGTGCAGATAGGGGATGATCATCTCCTCAGAAAGTCATATATTCCGTCTTCTTGGCATGTAGATGTAGGCCCGACTTTGTCCGCAGCATCTCAAAGTGATGTTAGGAGATAGTGTGCAACCACAATCAGATAATGCGGTTAGGCTGATTATATGGTAGTCAAGGTCTGTGAGATAATGGATTTGGTGACGTCTCTAGAACGCTTGGGTTGATGTTGTTTTTTGTGTGTTTTTTCCGGAGTGGCCCGGGGAGGTCATCTACACCGGCGACGCCCCCCCCCCGTAAAAATCCGCGCTCCACGCCCCCCTTCCGCGAGCCACCTTCCTCCCGCCCCACTTAGACCCCCACGCCCCCCGACCACCCTCTCCCGACCCCACCCCCGCACTTCCTCCCCCCGATTGTACACCACCTCGCCATCTTCACCTACCCCTCATTACTCACGCACCCTCCCCCCTTGCTGCCCCACCAGCCATCCTGCCGCCCTTATTGGCCTCTGTTCTTTTCGCATAGCGTCAGAATCTCTCCCTGGCCCATTCACGCGCCATCTCGCTTCTGCTTGTCCGCCTTCAGCACCCAACATCAAGAACCTCTCACCCTGCTTACGATCCTAGGCACCCTCTCACGCGACGCCCACCTGTCCACCAAGAGGTCGAACAC
The DNA here is from genome assembly GCA_023653785.1 of Ophioderma brevispina. Classification (NCBI taxonomy): domain Eukaryota; kingdom Metazoa; phylum Echinodermata; class Ophiuroidea; order Amphilepidida; family Ophiodermatidae; genus Ophioderma; species Ophioderma brevispina. Next base: position 4,570 of record JAMKCH010082586.1, on the reverse strand, counting down.
CTCGCCGCCCCCATATATACCACCTGCCGTCTCACAAATCCTCCCTCCTACTCCCGAATGTCCCCTCCGCAATACCCCACACCGCTTAACGGAAACGCCCGTTCCCGCTAAGCTCCCCCCTCTACACCCCCCCCCTTCGGCACGAAACCCATACCCCCACCTTAGAGAACCCCCCTCCACCCTAGTATTCCCCTAGCACCCGTCATCGGAAGCCCAGCTTCCTCTGACCACACTCTCCCCCCCAACTAATGGATACCCTGAATCAATAAATTGCACCCCATCCCCCAGTTTCGAAATAATACTCCTTACTAATGATTAATTGTGTGTGTGGGTGTGTGGTGCTTACTCGCCACTGGGCGCGGACCCTCCCCGGCTACGTCCCCCCCTCTGAGCAACCCCCTTTTCACCCCTCCAACCCCCTCTTCACTCACCCCTATACACCCTACCGTCCCGGCTCCCAACCCCCCTTTCTCCCCCCACCCCCTCGCTACCCCACCCGTAACTTACCCATCTGCCCACGGCCCGACCCGAACTCCTTCGTCCCCCGCCCTGTCCTCCTCCGCGTCCCAGTATCCCCTTTACTACCTTCTCTTCTCTCACCTTCCACGTCTTACCCCTTCGCGGGACCCTGTCGCACATCCCTTCTCTTCACTCGTGATACTGGGGGTCGACGTTCCTCTCCCCGGACCCCTCCCCACCCCTCTTCCGGCATACTACACCTAGGAGAGGCGGCGACTCCCCCGGCACGACACCCCTGCCTACCCTGCCAATCCCCCCGCCCTAAATCCCCCCGAAGCACGGACCCCCGGCATCTCCACCTTCGAACCCCCACCCGACCACACTGTCACGCAACTGCGAAGACCCCCGCTCCTGCACGCCCCCTTCTGTTCTCGCTTTACTTACCCCGCATCCCCCGCCTTTGCTGACTTCTTCCATTCACTTTTTTCCATTGTCGTTCATGATGTCAAGAATCTGTCTGAGGATGTAATCAAACCCGACTACAAGAGATAGGGAGCAAGAGTATCTCTTGCGAGGATCCAGTAGTTGTTAGGAAGACCAAAACTCCTAGTGGGCCCATCCCATGGTCTGCAACAAAGCGATATGGGTATTCATTACATGCTGGCAATGGCCATGACAATCTCATCTGGGACACCTTAGTAGTTTGGCCGAAAATATGCACCATTACATCCCTGGTTTACATGTCAAAACCTTGGAAAATCTACAAACACATTGAAAGCTTTTCTCTTGGAAATTTCAACTCTTCTAGATCCTTTGAGGCCAAGTGTTGAGGTAGTGTTGATCTGCATTGCGAAAACCGTTCTGGGTCGTCTGGAATGGGATCGATCTGATGTGACGGAGTGATTCTGTTGATTGAGCTGATGGGAGTGTGATTCTGAGGCCAGTGGGGACAGTGTGATTCCTCTGCAGTTTTGGGGTTGTTGGATGGTCGCCTATCTGGTAGAGGAATGATGAATGAGGTTGAAAAGGCAGCTGGTTTGTTTCCCATGTAGGGTTGTTACAAAATTTACATTGATCATCGAATAGTGGTTCTTCCAGATTACTGCAGGGAATGTTGTCGGGACCAAGTGTCTTGGTGTTCAGTTTCTTTAGGCAATTCTGAAGCTCCTCTATAGTGAAGCGGTCCAGTCTGGATGGGGAAGGTTGTTGCTTATCTTGTGATTGAACGAAGGTTCATCAGTTAGTGTTATTCTGAAAAATAGCTTGTCACAGTAGAGAACTAAAGTGCCTGACCACGTGTCCAAGCGCTTTCAGTGGTTTCACCTTTGATCTTATAGGTGGGGTGGCCATCTTATCGGTAGCTCCCTCAAGGCCTCCCAGGCAGCAGGCATGCTTGTTTTCAGAGGTAAGGGCTGTCAAGTGCTCAGCCCTGGACTTAACATGTTCCTCAATGACAACATTGTAACCCATCCTCAAGTGCAGCTCTTAGCAGCATCAAGGTTCTGCTTGAAGCTTTGGTGGATTTGCACGGTGTTTCTTGGCTGCAGACTTCCAGTTTTCCTCTGGCCTTGTGACTTTGTAGTTGAGGCAAGGCAGTAGTCTTCTTCTTTCTTCTAAGTAGCATCCCAATCCCATTTCTTAAGGCTGAAGTGAGGACATCATATACGGTGCTGGAGTTTATTGTCACAAGATCATCAACAAGAGTGTTGACCCTGTTATGTACTGCTACAGTATACTGCTACAAAAGCTTGTACCCCCACGACCTTACTCCAGTCAATTGTTTTCAGGGATCTGGGAGGGGTTACTTATGACGATAACTTATCGGGCTCCTGCAAGAGACAATTCTGTGATCAGATCTAACAGCTTCAAAAGTGTTGAGGATCTTGCGTTTAATGCTGTTAATCCCACTTCTTTCTACCAGAATATTGTCCAGTGGGAACAAGTGTCTTCATTTGGGTGGCGGTTGTGTCCACAGTCTGAACTGCTTGATTTTGGGAATTGTATTAGTGGCAAACAAGGTTAAATTGTTCAAGAAGTCCTTTCAGTACCATTCCATTTCGGTTTGGACTCGTGGTTCAGGAACAGCGCGTAGTCCTGCCCAAGCTTAGCATTGTAAGTCTCCAGGGATGTACCGAAGATTATGGGCTGGAATTGTACTGGTGGCAGTGGAAAGTTCATGGGAAAGTGAGCGGGAAACGTTTCTTCTGGATAGTCGTTGTGGGGGGTGTAACAGCAATGACTGTAGTTTCAGGATTGCCCGTCAGTGTACGCTTCAAGCGGCAGCTCATTAGGTTGACAAGGTTGGACATGACTCGAGAGCATTTGGTGATAAAAGAACCCCACACCTCCTGTACCTGACAATTGTCTCCTGTAGCTGCATTCAACAGTCGCACATAGTAAAGTTTTCGTTCCTTTTGTTTACTACAGTATTACTCTGTTTATTGAATGTTTACAATCATGAGTTCTAGAAGTAAAAGTTTATAGCGAAGATTGAGATATTTTGGCCATTTAAGAGGGGCCCCCCCAAAAAAGATTAAAAAAAGAATTGGGTAACGTTTGCTTGTTATCGACATAATTTTTTGGTCAAAAATATTGTTACATTATTTTTTACAAATCATGGCACCCGATTGAAAATAAATGTTTTGCCAAGGGTCAAAGTCATAGCGTGGTGATCGTCAACACGGGTCACAAGAACAAATGACCAACTAAATGACAAATGATGCATTCATAATTGTCATTTTGATGAACATGACTAAATTTAATTACAAACTATAAAATTCATAATTCGTTATTTGCTTTGTCTTAACAGTAAAAATGCATATTAACAGCAATTTTGTCATCATTAATTTAAAAGTGGAATGGGAAACTGTAATCATGAAAATATGTGATAAACAAAAATTAATTGCAATGCTACACAATGTTAATTAAAAAGTTATGCAAATTACAGGTGAGAATGATCAAAAAACATCAGTGTGCATGGCTGATTTTAATTGGTAAAAAGAAGACCCTTTTCTTGACAAAATTAATATTTTCAGTGTCTTACTCTAGTCTATTTTGATTCATTTTGTGAGGGGGGGGGGGGTTTGCTTTAAAGAGAAGTCAAAAATGGCAAAGGATGTGGCCTCGGTTTAAAATTTGTATATGTTTTTACATTTATACTGTTATCTATCTATGTTCGAAAAAAATCAGATGATGGAGATTAAAAAAAGAGGAAAAGTGACTTTTGACTTGAAATTAGCTCCCGGCGAATGGGCCGGATATTGTGCGCCTGTTTATGATGGACGTCACCGGTGGTTTCCCATTCTCAACCCAGGGCACCACCATTGTACGATTGCGTCAAACGTATTTGTTCTGCCATCAAATGCCATCTGCCATATGTTCTGCCATGCTCATACGTCATCGGACTTAGCAGAAAGTTATGGCAGAGAAAACTGGTTGCTGTGTGCCCCACTGCATTATTGGGCCGTTGTTATGTCCCTTAGATGGCGAGCTCTTGTAATATTCCCAACCGCGGAAGCTCCAAACTGAGTGTGAGGAATGAACGTGAAAAGTGTTGCGGGGAAATCGGCAAGACTGTTCAGTCAGAGGCTGGCCAGTTCCGTGGCAAAACTGGTAAAAGTGTAGGAAACCACCGTGACCTCATCACGACCGGTTCCAAACCTTGTTTAAAAGTCTCATTTTGGAGACTTACTTGGTGGGTGCAAAGTGCACCATTTTTTTAACTAAATGCACTTAGAATCACCATATTTTCCCTTCAAATTGATACCAAATATAGTGCCCATATGACCTTCTCTTTAAATTTGAATGAAGATTGACCGATATTGACCTAACGGTGACGTATGGCATCTTCTGCAGTTATAATTGATCAACAATAGTCGAGGCCAGGGGTTGGGAAAGGCAACTAATTGAAAAAGAAGACTTCTGTAGGGAAAAAGGATTTCAAGACACTGTTAAGTACCAAGCCAGGACATTTCTACGATATACATCAAATTGGGATACAAGTTTTGTGATGGAAGGTCCAAGCCAGTGGTTCCGGGTAAGCAGCGTTACCTTTCAGGGCGTATTCGGCCGGGGCCAGGCGAAAGGCTCTCCTCCATCAGATTTGGCATAG
>JAMKCH010082585.1:0-14424 GCA_023653785.1 Ophioderma brevispina | reverse complement strand
CTTAGACAGGGTTGGAGTGCTGGCGTGAAGTCTGGAATAGGAGTCCCCACTCGGAGTTGGTAGAACCTAGGTAGAAGCCAGGGGCGGCACCAGTGGGGTGGCAGGAGCGGGGTCACCCCCTGAGAGTTTCAAAATTAGGAAAACACAGGGGCTTGAAGCATAAAGTGCATAAAATTGGGGTTTTACCAGATCAGTTAATCATGTACATGTTTTGCCCCTCCATGATTTTACCCTGCACCGCCATTGGTTATGAGCTCGAAGCGCTTTTGACAGGATTGAGTGCCGTGTGAAAGCAGAATCTAATCCCCGGACACAGTTCGGCCTCCATAGACGATATGTAATAACGCAAGGGGGGGGGTGAAACTAATGTTGCGTGAAGAGTCAACTGAATCGAGTGCTCTATTCTTTACCGTTGTAGCCGGACTATGAATTACTTCTACACCGGGGGTGAAGTCTGGAGCAGGAGTAGGACCATCACTCGGGGTTTTAGGAGCGACGCGACTCTGGATCGCTTAGCTTTGCAGGATGCTAGTATAAAGGGGTGTCATTCAGAGTAGGTAGAGCGAAATGGAGGAGCTTGAGCACTTTGACAGGGTTGGAGCACCGTGTGAAGTCTGCTGGAGTAGGAGGAGCGCCACCCAAGTTGGCAGGAGCAAGGCGGAGGAGCTTGGAGTTCTTAGGCTTGGAGGACACTGGATCAAAGCTCGGTGCAGGAGGAGTGCAACTCTAAGTTATAGAACTAGGCGTATAGTTTTAAGCACTTAGCCAGGGTTGGAGTGGCCAATTTGAAGCCTGGAGCAAGAGAATACCATTCGCAGTTGTAGGAGCGAGGCGAAGGAACTCTTAGCACTTGGCTGGGTTGGGTGCCGTGTGAATCAGTGGGTACTCGGCAAGACATTACCAGGACAAGCCTTATGCTTTCATTTTGGAGCTCGCAACAGATTAATCCAATTCGACGGTATTGTCCAATAAATAAAGCAGTCTTTGTAGTAAAGATTTTCAGCCAATCAGTACCTCTGAAAGAGACACCCCCCTGTGTATATTATCTATCATGAATTTTTTACTTGCACGAGTACCTATTTTGAACAAATATTTTAAAGTTGTGAATTCTTTTCTAAACCTTTTCATTATTTTCTTAAAGTTGCATATGGCAACTATACAATATACTACTCTCAATATCCGACCTTTGCTCACTTTTGCCGACTGTTGGCTAGAAAAATTGACATTCTTGTTTGTTGGCATGTCCATTTTATCAAGCAGTGTGTGTAGTATTTACCATTGCAGTGTGTGGTGTATATTTACTCAACCCTTGTCCTGTATCAACATTGTCCTGCTCACACGCGTGGCAAGATATTTGATTTTGTTAACTAAACCCCGCTGTGCACAAGGTTCAGTTAGTTATTGACCTATGCTACACTCATGTAGATTGATCCTTGTTTTAAACAAAAACAAATATAATTAAATGTACTTGGCCCTCTCCATCGTTTGCATTTTTAAAAAAACAACTAATTAACATTTAATATTTTTTAACACAATTTACATTATTTTATATCCAGAATATAATGAATGATAAACGTGTTACTTGTGTTCAATGTAGAGGGCCCCTGCTACATTATTTATGGAAGATACACTATCACGTTACACTGTGCATGGTCTTGATGACCTCAGATTCCCTCATTGTCTTCTTCCAATTAAGGGATTAGCAGCGATTTGCTAATCCGAAACATCGAAAAATCATCAAATTTTCATATTTAATATTTTGTTACTCTGGCCTGTTATGCGACATAACATGCAAGTGTTGGCTTGAAATCCGTGTATTAAAGACAAGGCGTATTTTATCTGATCTGTATTTCTATACCTGCCTACTCAAAATTCTCCGACTTTAATCACAACCTTTCCGCGTATATCATCACAGAGTTTCACGTGATATTGTGCACCAGGATCATAATTTGACCACAAACACAAAAACATTTGATCTTGGTTATTTCTTACTGGTGTAAAAACGCAATCACTGTTTAGAAGTTCAGATTTGAGATGCCGTCGCTGTCATGGCTATTTTCGGAGACGGTATGGACAAATATTTCAAAATTCATTTTTTCACTACTTTTGGTTGTGTTTCAACATTAAAGCGGTTATGGTGGAATTGTACACACTTATCCCTAATTTCTAAATTAAAAACCCATTTCACCTTTTTTTTTCGATTCTCTCTACTCGCATTAAATCGCTGCTAACCCTTTATAATCGTCTATCTTGTTATTCTCTCTACCCAGCTTCTACGTGCGCTTCTTTACAATTAATTTCACTGGTACGGAAAAATATTTTAGCGGTTTTATACAACACTATTTTAACGGGTTTTAACAACATCTGATCCCCCCCCACAGCAATTAAAAAGCCCAACGCTCGGATCCAACGAGAGTCGGATCCCAGAATCTGATCTTACGCAAGCAAATTAACATCAAAAAGTTCCCAACACTCAGATCGTCGGCTAGGGATGTCGCCAGAAACCCGAAGCTCATTATTTATGAAAACTGTTCCAAGGATGGGCTACAACCCGCACTCCTCATTTATCGGCAGCTCCCGAAATTGCGAAATACCCAGGTTACTTGTTCATATTGATTATGAATTATAATACGGGGGCCTAATTTCTCCCTTTTCTTTCCCACGAAATAATCCTTCAATCTTTACGGCTAATTTTAAGTTAATTATTTACGGCCCTTCAATTAGCTCTTTTTTTTTTTTTTTCCTTTCTTATTAAACCAGGATCCAATCAAAATTCAAAAAAAAAAACAGCCAGTAACGATGGAAGGATGACCCCACACGCAGCTCGAAAAGTATGCCACCCTATTAGTAAGTTACGTGCAGGACAAGGCTCAAAGCTCACATGAAAGTATTGCTACAATGTTATCATTATGAAAAACCACTGCTAATTCCTTCATTTCCTTCCATTCCCACATCAACAGCAGCCTTCCACATACAAATCTAGAAAAACCAATACCACCTTGTACTGTGTTCTTAGGATTTGGTTTTGACCCAAAAAACATTAAAAAACAACCCACCTCGAGTACCCACTCTGTACTCTGTAAATAATGAAGCATCGTACAGCTCCAACACGATTTGGTAGCCGATATGGGCGCCATCTTGAAATTGATTAAGTGGTTGACCTTCATGTGTTTAATTGACCTAAATGACCACTTGACCAAAAAAGATATCGTCGCCCTCACATACTGTCTTACTATTCTGACTTTGTCTTACTTTTTTGAGAATCTTGCATTGTACTTATAATGTTATGGTCCTACATTCCAAAGTTACAATCTAAATTGACCTAATTAGTGAATGTTAATTAAGAAGTTGATTATAAGCTCAACTGCATACGAGATTCACATACTGTCTTATGTTGCATTTACCCGTAAGTTCATACGTATAATTTACGTTGTTCGTAAAACAAGCTGTTTAGCTTTTCACACAGATTATTGCGCCTTAATTTGCGCTCGGCGTGAACATGGCGTGTTTCACATAGAAATTCTATCTTAGGCGCATTGAATATACGGTGAATTTAAGCGTCATATGTGAAAATACGACCTTTTTTGCTTTCACCTACAGACTTATGACTTTTGTAGCTTTATATCAGAATTACAATTGCACCTTTCAAAACTCAGCAAGGTTACAACTTAAACTTCAGAATTTTTCTTCATAATGCAAAATTAAAAGTACATTGTAATGTTGAATTTCCATTCCAAACAAGAAATCTCCAGGTTAATTCATGGCTATTTTCTCAAAACGGCATTGCGGCAGTAAACAGTATTTGGAGTGGGCGACGATATGATAAGCCACCCTAAATTGCCATCTTGTTCCTATATAAGGGAGTTCTAAGCTGAAAGATTTTTTCTCAAACGCTCCATGGTGCGCCCCGGTTGCATCGTCAATTTTCAAGAAGGACACTTTCTCCACTACCCACTCATCAAAAAAACTATATACAACATTTCCAGGTTCCGCCATGGTTCTGCGGCGTCCTTTCAAATAGAGACAACTGAAGAAATCCCAGTACTCAAAAAAAATGAATTTTTCCAATGTTTTAGAAGTACCGCCCACCGCAATTGGTTTCACGAACTTTACCCTGTTATGTCATCAGTACATAAAAAGAACTAACATGGTTTCCGCTATGGATTTTTGTTTAATGAGCAAGTCGAATCCAAATACATAAAAAGCACATATTCTCACTTTGTTTTGAATTCTAAAGGTTCAAAAAATTGACTTTTTCAAAATGTCAGAACAAACCAAACGTTGTGAAATGATTTGCATCGTATAACGTGCACTACGATATGATTTCCGAAATATCCTCGAAACCGAAACTGGAACTACTTTTTTGTTAAATAACATATACCTATCGTTATGCATCATTTGCATACATAAATAAAAAATTTTTTATTTTTTTCCTTTATTTTAACTTAGTGCGTTCAATGAGTAGCGTAGAGCAAAAAGCCTTATGGGTTTTTGGTTGATAGACTGGTCCATTTCCTCAAAAAGAACTTATTAATTCCATTGATGGTTAGTATTGGGCGGAGTTTGGACTTCGTCATTACTCAAACAGGGGCCTAATACCCATATAAATGTTTCGATTTCTCCCTTTCTTCCTCGCATACAACGAATCGTATTGAAAAATCTGGGCAAATCATCAAGTTCGGACGTTTTACGCTGTTTTATCCTATGTGTGCTAGTGTGTCGGACCCAAGAATTGTTTTAAAAAAAAAACATTGCCTACAACACATAGCATAATTTTTATATGGCTGTCCTCACACCAAGTTGTGTAACAATGCAGAACTTTTATCGTCACTATTCATAAAGTTCACTTTCAACAACTTGTCACTGAACAATTCCTCTGGATTTGGTTTGCGGTTTCTTTTATGTAGTCCTGGGTTATCGTTGACTATTGATTGTACTGTAATATGCCCCAAACGTTAAAGGTTGGCTATCATGACTGTAGCGCACATCATACCACCAATACACGGACTAGAGTTTTTACATACTAAATCCCCTCAATCATACCTCTCCCTACCTACAAAAAAAACAGGCATTCCACTATCACTGTATCTGGTAGAGTCGGCATATTTGAGTCAAAGCAATTGACTAGTGTTTCTATAGCACATTGTTGTGACGATTTCAAATCTTCCGGTCCCCAAAGCTAATTTTTAGGGACGTGTGCCTATTGCTAAATTCAAATGGCCGCCATTTTTAACATTTTTGTACATACTCAAGATTAAGCTTGTAAAGACTTCATTCTGTGTCTATACAAATGTTTTCAGGGTCAGAGATATAACTAGATCATCATTTAAGGTATGATCCATCTATGACAATTAATTTTGATAATTTAAAAATGGCGGCCTTTGGGAATTTTTCAATTAACTCTCAACATGCAACCAATGCTACAAGTCTGCGCCCAATGAGTTGAAGCAAAAAATGTGTTACAACCATTCTTGAAAATACCAAATAGTACCACGTTTCCACACTTAAATTATAGTAACTCATCAATTGTTTTTGTAACCCGTATAAACTATTCTATTGTTGTAAACTAAATTAGGAAGACCAATATGCAACTTGTATGTCATATACCGGACGCCACACGTGTCATATATTGGAAAAGTGAAATTTTGATGTATAATAACACTTTTGTGGCAGTCTAATTGTTACTACATTATCATCATAGCTTTAACTGTTGTATTAGTCAAAATGAATGCCACCTAAATAACAACAAACGGATATGTTATTTATATTAATACCATGGCAGGGTTACAGATTACAACACAGTAAATGCAAAACCCCGATATCACATCCCATTCCGTAGCACCGACCCTCTCTGACCCCCGCCTGACTTAACTTAACGACACTCAAAAATTAACAACTAGACTTGTTCTTCTGATACATAAAATGTAAAAATATTTGTGAAAATGAACGCCCCCGCATTTTCTTAAAAACCCCAACTCATGGCGCATGAACCATAACTAATGATCTATTATATTCCTTGAACCCGTAAAACATTATGTTAACACAAGAATGATGTCTTACAGGCCTTAAATCGTGAGTTATGTACAAAAATGTCAAAATGGCAGACCCTTTTGATGTTTATAATGCAAATGACCTGTTAAGTTGCCTAAGCTATAACGAATGATCTACTTTTAATTCCTTGCCCTGAAATTCTATAGACACAAGAATGAGTCTTACAAGCCTTGAATCTGTGAGTTATGTACAAAAAACATTAAAATGGAGGACCATTTTGAAGTTTATGCTATAAGGAGCACATTTTCCCTCAAATATAGCTTTGTGACCAAAAATTGGAATTAGCCATACTTTCATCTAAAAACCTAACCAATTGCTTTGACCTCGAATGCCTCAAATGGCCTTTGTCAATTTTGCAGGAAGCAGTTTTTTTTTGAGAATAATTTGTACCCCAACTTTCAATCAAGTGACAACTTGATGCAATCACGTGCCATTTTTTTCCAAAATGTTCCTAGAACACCAGAAAATTGTCCAATACTTTAATTTATGCAATTTGACTACCACGATTAACTTTGGTTAGTAAATTTTACTTGCACTTCATTCACATGAGTAATTTGAGCCCCATAGGGCGTGCAAAAGAAATAATTTTTCGCGAAGGTTTCTAGAAACAATAGAATTTTGTTAAATAACTTTATACCAATCGTTATCCATTCTTTACCTAGCAGATCTACAAACTCATTTTTCCTTACCTCGTCACAGCGGCTTTCGACTACAATTCACGACCAAGAGTGGTGGTTTCCATGCCCCTAATGTTTCGTAATTAAGCCACAATATCATCTTGTTTGGTTCAGAGTCTAGCTCATATGTCCTTTCTCTAACTCAGTACAAACCTGTCAGTTTAACAATATACTCATATGATACGAGAGCTTTTTTTAACGCAAATTTGTAAGCAAATCGGCAAATCAAGGGTTTTCTTTCGGCTTTTTGTCCATTCATCAAGCAAAATTGGTATTTAGTTGGCAATGATGGGTGCCAAAAATACAAATATTTTTAAAAAAAAAAAAAACAATACAAATATTGTCATTATTGCAACAGAGCCAATTGCCACAGTAAAAGTATAGGAAATGCAACCACAACCCACCTTCCGACTTTGACGTGACAAAACCCTAACCCCCCTCAGGTGGTACTTCCCATTTATTTTCCTAAAAAATAACACAAAGGCTGAATGTTACAATTATATAAAACCCTTAGATAATATTCTTTGCATTTTTGTGCGCCAGGAACAATCAGTGGGGGGGGGGTGGGGGCCAACCCCCCTCTTGGGCGGAGACGAGGGTTAATTTCGTTGATTTTTATTCAATAACTATATCCCAATACGTGCCACAATGCACGTATTGTGCTTTGTGTTGAATTTTGTAAAGCAACTTCTAATAAGGTGACAACTTGAGCCCAATACGTACAAAAAATGAAATTTTTCCAAATGTTCTAGAACAACAAAAAGTTGTCAATAGCGTTATTCAAATCACGACATACCAAGTTACTTTGTTTCTTAAAAAATACATTGCATTTCATTCAATGAGTCATTTGATGAGGCCCAATACGTGCAAAAAAGGAAATTTTCGAGGGGTCTAGAACCCACGGAATATATTGTTTCACTAACGTTTAACCCCTCGTTATCCTATCATGTATATAGCAAACTAACTTAGTTTACGTAATTTAGAGCTAAGCCCAATACGTGCAAATTGGCACGTGGGCTTTTGTGTTGAATTTTGTACATCAACTCAACTTCATCGGACACATGATCCCATACGGCAAAAAATGAAATTGCAAATGTTCTAGAACAACAAAGTTTCAATGCTTTATTCATCATTGACATACCAAGATTACCTTTGTTCTCTTAAATTTTACTTGCACTTCATTCATCATAATTTGACCCAACAACGTCCAAAAAATAAATATTTCGAAGTGTTTTAGAAAACACCTGAAATATTTGTTTAATAACTTTAGCCACTTTTCTCCTTATTTTATGCAAACCTCAACTAGAATTCCTTATTTCAGTTTGATTTTATTCAATCTGGAACTAGAGCAAACTAAAATTTTCCAAAATGTTCTAGAACAACCAAAGTTTGCAAATAGCTTTATGATCATTGACTAAACCAATATTAACTTTGTTTCTTAAATGTAATTAAACTTGAACTTCCGTTCCATAGTAATTTGAGCCCAATACGTGCAAAACAAAATAATTTTCCGAATGTTCTAACAAAGCAACCGTCCGGGCGGGGAATCTTTGTTAAATACAATAACGTTAGGCATGTGTTTCCATCCTTTACACATGGCCAACCTTGACTTAGTTCCGTATTTTCAGTTTGATTTTAGTCAATATGTACTTAGCCAAATACGCTAATTGCGCGTAATTTTGACCCAATAATCAAAAAAAATAAATTTTTCCGAAGGTTCTCAGAAACACCGGAAATAGTTGGTTACATAACTTTAGCCATTGTTTATCCATCACTTTAATAATAGCAACCTAACTTTTTATTCAATTGTAACTAGAGCCCACTACGTGCAAAAAATGCAGTATTGGCTTTTTGTGTGAATGTTGAACATCAACTTCAATGTGACGACATGAGCCCAATACGTGCAAAAATGAATATTCAAAATGACAAGATGTTCGATCCCCCATAATTAGCAATGATTATTTCACTTTGAATGATAAGTCATAATTAGCACTAAATATTATACATTATCTAAGTAATGAGAAATAATCATACTATACCTGGTTTTATTTGCTACTGGTGTGTGTGAGCAATGAATAAACAGAGATCTCTAAAACAGAAAACCGGAGAGGCGTCTAGAACCTTAGTGAGTTCATTAGAAAGTTCTGGAGTCTATAGGAGATCAACCCAAGGTGATATGTGTCTGCCCATAGGTGGCGCACTGCTTCATAATTATACAGTCATTGCTAGCTTTTAGAATCCCAACTCTATACAGTACAATGTGGAATGGTAGAGGCAGTTCCATACTATGATGTAATGGACTTATTAGCACTGACTCCTAAGAAGGAACTAGATCTTCTAATTTTTGAGAGATATAAAAGCCCTGGTGTAGAGAGATGATGGCATAGTATCACAACATCATTACCCCAAGGAGAGTTTCTTAACATCATTACTCCAGTTATTAAGCAGATCTTACACATCTTACTCCAAGTAATTAGCAGATTTATAGTGACACCTGTTTGCTTCCCAAAGTTGCAGCGACAGTAATCCAGTCAATATAGTCTTCTGATGGACAGTGTCAGTATCCTCAATCTCCATAGTTTAGTCCGACTGTGTAGCCATTTTCGGTTTTGTATTTTGTGGCCTTTGAGGTTTTCCAAGGATAAACATGCTACAGTACTTTTGGACTTTATATTAGATCGACCCCCTCCTACACGGATCTTAGAGCTGTTTTCCTTTTGCTTCAGTAAGGATCAAGTCGTGTCCGTCGTGACACGTCTCGCTATTGGAAATTGAAGTTTTTTTGCGGCTGGAATAGATTTCGCCAGACTCTTTCAGTCTAATCTTTATAGTAAGTTTTGCTGCACCGGCATGCAGCCCCCCGCGTCGCGGCACACATCAGGTAGTAAGTTTAGTAGTTCATTAAATTAAACACCTTTATTGATAATTAATCTTTGATTATTGAAACCTAATTGATGTTTGATTGAGATTGATTTCAACACCAATTAAAATAAATTACTTGTTTTCATTTTTTACTCAGTTTACAGTGTATTGGTCTAGTTTATTTAGAGTTTGAATCAGTAGTTTAGAGGTGGTTTGGCCTTGGTCAAGTTGACCGTACCCTAAAAACAAAAGTTGTTTAAAAAAAAAGTAGCTTCATCACTGACATACCAAATAACTTTTGTTTCTTAAAAAATACTTTTGCTTCATTCAATGAGTACATTCCTTTGTTTCTTAAATTTAACTTGTACTTTTCATTCATCATGCGTAGGGTTAGCCCAATCTTGCAACAATTAATTTCCGAAAGTGTTCTAGAAACAGCCGTAAAATTTTTACTAACTTTAGCCATTGTTAATCCATCACTGACTGTGCACCTAACTTAAGTTCCGTAATTTCAGGATGATTGATGCAATATGTACATTCAAGCCCAATACGTGCAAAAATGCACGTAATTTTAGCCCAATACGTGCAAAAATTAAATTTTCCGAAGGGTTCTAGAAACATCGTAAATATTTGTTTAAACAACTTTAACCATCTTATCGTATCATGGATTTAACATACTAACTTAGTTTCCGTAATTTTCAGTTTGATTTATTAAATAGGTAACATAAGCCCAATACGTGCAAATGCACGTATTGGGCTTTTTGTGTTGACTTTTGTAACAGCACTTCAAAGGTCACATGAGCCCCAGTCCGTGCAAAATTAAATTTTCCAAAATGTCTAAACACCAACAGTTTTCAACATAGCTTTATTTCAACAGTGACATAGACCAGATTTAACTTGTTTCTTCTAATTTTTACTTCACGTTCAAAAAGTCAATGAGTAATTGGGCTCTACTCTAAATTACGTAACTATTAGTTTGCCCGATAAAATGATAGATACGAATGGTACAGTTATTGAACCATATTTCCGGTGTTTTCGAGAACACCTCTCGTAAATTTCATTTTTTTGCACTATTGGCTCAAATTACTCATTGAATGAAATGCAAGTATTTTTTTAAGAACAAAGTTTAATCTGGGGTATGTCAAGTGAGAATAAACTATGTGACAACTTTTGTTGTTCAGAACCTTTTGGAAAATTTAGTCCAGACGGAACGCCCTCCTTGTTCAGGATTCACGGAAGTCCCTAATTTTGGGGATGAAATTCACTTAGCGGGCCACCGCATGTTGATTTCAAAAATGGACTAAGTCCAGATGCAAGAAAAAAACTAAGTCCAGAGCGGACCGCTTCCGTTGTCGCGGTAAAACTCGCTCTAGATATTAACCCAACTCTGGTGAAAGAGTCACGTAGCCGGCCCACGGCAGGGAGATTTTTACATTAGCGGAACCACTTCATTGGTCAGTGAAAAATCCCCATAGCTATTACTAAGCGGAACGTTGGGTTGTTGAAATGTCACGTTACCGAAGTCCAGAGCGGACCTCTTCTTCGTATTTACTGAAAGTGGAGCTAGACTTAAGAGTTGGGGTGTGGCTGAAGCTTTCGGCCTGTTACGGCTGGCTGGATGGCCGCGCGATGTAAATCCCACTGAAATGGAGGATTTGCCAAAATTTTGAATGTTCTAGAAACACGAAATATTTGTAAAATAACTTTGCATGGTTAATCCATCATTTATATAGCCACACTAACTTTTTATTCAATATGTAACTAGAGCAATATACGTGCAAATAAATGCACGTATTGGGCGGTTTGGGGTGAAATTTGTACAGCAACTTCTTCAATAGGTGACAACATGAGCCCATACGTGCAAAAATGAAATATTCAAAAATGTGTAGAACCACCAAAAAGTTGTTAAATAGCTTCATCACTGACACATACCAGCTTATTAACGTTGTTCTTAAAAAATAATTGCATTTCATAATTGAGTATTTCAATTGTTTCTTAATTTTAATTGAACTTCATTCAATGAGTATTTTGAGCACAATACATGCAAACAAATTTAATTTCGACGTGTTCTAGAAACAGCCGGAATATTTGTTAAAATACTTTAGCCATTGTTACCATATTTTTACTTAGCAAAACGTAACTTAGTTTCCGTAAGTTAAGTATGATTTTATTCAAGATGTAATGCAGCCCCATACGTGCAAAAATGACACGTCATTTGAGACCAATCCGTGCAAAAAATTAATTTTCGAAGTGTCTAGAAACCGCGGAAAAGATTTGTAAAACAACTTTACCCATCGTTATTTATCATGATTTAACATACCTAAATTAGTTCCGTAATTTCGTTTGATTTTATTAATAGGAACTAGAGCCCACTTACGTGCAAATGCACGTATTGGGCTTTTTGTGTTGAATTTTGTATAGCAACTTAAATAGGTGACAACATGAGCCAATAGTGCAAAATTTAATTGTCCAAAATGTTCTAGAAACAACAACAAGTTTTCAAATAGCTTATCAACCATGGACTACCAAAAGATTAACTTTGTTTCTTAAATTTTACTTGCACTTCATCAATGAGTAATTTGAGCCTATTTCACGTGCAAAAAATCTTGAGCCCAATACGTACAAAGATGAAACTTTCCAGTGTTCTAGAAACACCAAAAAGTGTCAAATAGCTGATTAATCATGGACATACCCAGATTAACTTTGTTTCTTATATTTTACTTGCACTTCATTACAAGTGTAATTTGAAGCCCATTAGTGACAAAAAATTTAATTTTCCGAGGTTCTAGAAACCACGGAAATACTTGTTAACTAACTTTAGCCATTGTTATCATCATGATATAGCCACACCTAACTTTTTATTAAATATGTAATAGAGCCTAATACGTGCAAAAATGCAGTATTGGGCTTTTGGTGTTGAATTTTGACAGCAACTTCAAAGGTGAACAAATGGAACCCAATACGTGCAAAAATGAAAATCAAAAAATGTCTAGGAACACCAAAAAGTTGTCAAATAGCCATACTGACATTACAAGATTAATTTGTTTCTTAAAAATTTATGCATTTCATTCATGAGTAGTTTAAGTTGTTTCTTAAATTTTACTGAACTTCATTCAATGAGTACTTTGAGCCCAATACGTGCAAACAAAATTTAATTTTCGACGTGTTCTAGAAGAAACAGCGGAAATATTTGTTAAATAACGTTAGCCATGTCTATACATCATTACTTGCAAACCTAACTTAGTTTCCGTAATTTCCGTATGATTTTATCATATGGACTTCAGCCCAATACGTGCAAAAATGCACGTAATTTGAGCCCAATACGGCTAAAAAATTAAATCCGAAGTGTTCTAGAAACAGCGAATATTGGCTTAAAACAAACGTTCCATCGTTATCTTATCAGTGATTAAAACTAACTTAGTTTCCGTAATTTCAGTTGATTTTATTCAAATAGGTAACTAGAAGGCCCAGTAGTGCAAATGCACGTTTGGGCTTTTTGTGTTGAATTTTGTATTATGCAAACTTCAATAGGTGACAACATGAGCCCATCCGTGCAAAAATTCATTTTCCAAAATGTTCGCGAAACACCAAGCAAGCTTTCAAATAGCTTTATTCAACTGACTCCCAAGATTAACTTTGTTCTTAAATGTTCCTGCACTTCATTCAATGAGTAATTGCGCCCAATACGTGCAAAAAATCTTGAGCCCAATACGTACAAAGATGAAATTTTCCAGTTGTTCTAGAAACACCACCCCGTTGTCCCTGCTTTATTCCTCCTTGACATACCCAGATTAACTTTGTTTTTATATTACTTGCACTTCTTCACTGTGTCATTTGAGCCAATCCGTGACCAAAAATTAAATTTCCGAAGTGTTCTAGAAACAGCGGAAATATTTGTTAAATAATAACTTATCACTGTTAATCAATCATTCATCTGCCAAACTTAACCTTAGGTCCGTATTTCAGTTTGATTTTATTTCAATAGGTAAACTAGAGCCCCCAATACGTGCAATGCACGTATTGGGCTTTTTGTGTTGAATTTTGTTATAGGCAACTTCAAATAGGTGACAACATGAGCCCAATGCGGGCCAAAATTTAATTTTCCAAAATGTTCTAGAAACACCAACAAGTTCAATAGCTTTATTCAACATTTGAAATACCAAGATTTTTTAACTGTGTCTTAAATTTTACTTGCACTTCATTAAAATGAGTTAATGAGCCCATACGTGAAAAAATCTTGAGCCAATACGTACAAAGATGTGAATTTTCCAGTTTCTAGAAAAACCAAAAAGTTGTAAATAGCTTTATAATCATGGACATAACAAGATGACTTGTTACGTTATTTACTTGCATTCATTCAATGTGTAATGTGAGCCCAATACGTGCAAAATTAAATTTTACCGACGTGTTTAGAACAGCGACATATTTGTTAAAAGAGTTACAACTGTTATCATCATTATATGGCAAAACCACTAGTTCCGTAATTTCAGTTTGATTATTCAATAGTAACAGAGCCCAATAGTGCAAAAAATGCAGTATAGGGCTCCTCGTTTTTGTGTGAATTGTACAGCACCTTAATAGGTTACAGCTTGAGCCTAATAAGTACAAGATGTGAATTGCAGTGTTCTAGAAACACCAAAAAGTTGTCCAATAGCTGTATTCATCATTGACATTACCAAGGATTAAGAGTCTTAAATTTAAATGCACTCATTCAGTGAGTATTTCAGCCAAAAACGTGCATAAAACAATGCATTTTCCGAAGGTTTAGAACCGCCGGAGAACTTTTTTTTAAACAACTTTATCCTTGTTATCCATCATTATTTATATAACAGAC
>JAMKCH010082581.1:0-14459 GCA_023653785.1 Ophioderma brevispina | reverse complement strand
TGAATCTGGTGGAAAGCAAGACAAAGAGTAACCTGAGACGATTATACCTAATAGAGACGAAGCAAGGCTGTGATCCATTGTTAACAGCTCGAGCGTAACGAACCGAGTTCTGTTTGCGGCTTGCAATGACTTGTCCGCACGGCGGCGCTGTGAGCGCCCTCAGGTTTTTTCTATGAGCTTGGTATCCTGGCAAATCAAGGCCATTTTTACCCACTTTTGTGCTCAATTCATGAACATACAAGAATATACTCGTTATTAAGAGCAGTTTTCACATGTAACACTGTTATGGGTTTGGCTATGTCATCAATAGCTTCATTTTCATAATACATACGTCAAAAAAATAAAAAGTCCCCAATTAGATTCTGTTCGTTAAAAAATCTGAGTTTTTGCGAATAAACTGGCCCCAATTTTTGTTTCAATTCTCGTAACTGAAAGATAGAATTCACATTTTAATTATCTCAGTATATTTTTTGACGGACCTCCAAGAATGTCGATTATAAATCGAAATTTTGAGCAAATTCTACGAAACGTCGACAGTTGAGTGAACAAAAGTGGGGGGTCATTTCAAGCATTTTCATGGCTATATGCAACATTCATTAGTACTAAACTGTGGTCAGACTTTAATAGAAATAACACGACGGTGAGCACCATGTCTTTTCCAAATAGCCCGCCAAACTCAAACCTTGAGGTTATACATTGATATGTATTGAATAACACTCACTGCTTCTCGATCATTCGAGGGAATCCGTTTGATTTAGCATAACAATACCGTACCATACACTGCACGCTGCAAACAATCCATTGACTACTTGCTTCGAATCTCTAAGGTATACTCTTCTCAGGTATTACTATTCTGCCAGTATGTTTTGGGAGGTGTGTTGTATTCTTTCCGCCTAGTGCAATTGATCATCTAACCTGTTTTTTATCTGGTACCTTTAATATTTGGGCCCTAGCCTAGCTGGGCCCGAAGGGCCCAATGTGTGTGGTAGGGGGGTCCTGGAGGCATAAGGTAGCCGCTATGGGGTTGTGGTTTCTGCCTAGGGTCAGTTCTATATTCGTGAAGTGTACTAGATCAGTTTACATTATTTCAGCTGGTACCCCCCAATCTAGGCTAGCTTAGATGGACAGAAGAGCCTTACGGCGGCAGTGTGGGGTGGTGGGGGTGGTGTGGGTGGTTGTGTTGGTTGGGGGGGTTGTTTTTTTGGGTGGGTGGGTGGGGGTTTGGGTGTGTGTTGAAGTGTTGGGTTTTCCCGGTAGTCAACGGTGGTGGTCGGCGATTGGTGTGGCTGGTATAACACATTTGTACTCCACAAACTCAAATGATTATTTACCATATTTTCTGCTGGTACTTCGCTTCATCTAAGCTAGCCCAATTGGGGCCTTTTGTTGGGGTTCCTGGGCGATGGGGGTAGCTGGCCGGTTTCCCAACGGAAAAATGTCCTGTCCGTTTTGTGCTGCTGATATAGGCGTGGGAGTGCTCACACTATAGGTTTGTGGGGTGGTTTGTGGGGTGTGAGGTGTGTGTGGTGTGTGGGTTGAAGTGGTGGACCTCTCATCATCTAATTCCAGCACCATTTTTTGGCCCCTTTGGGGAGCCCCCCGGGAACTGCACCCAACCAGTGGTACCGGCCGACTCTCCCCTTTCTGTTCATTTCAGGTGACCCCCTATACACTTCAAGTGTCAGATTCTTGGTACCATAATTCAGGTCTAACCAAATGCATCTGGGCTATTGCTCTATCTGGGTCGTCGACATGGCTTTTTACATAATCATCGGTCTTTTCTTGGCTATAGAGCCGGGCCAGAGCTAATTTACGTTTTTGGATAGCAAGTGTATATGAGGAAAACAAATACTAAACGCAGTTAGGAATCCTCTATAAAGTTGTAAAGCACACAAAACAC
Organism: Ophioderma brevispina; assembly: GCA_023653785.1. Lineage (NCBI taxonomy): Eukaryota > Metazoa > Echinodermata > Ophiuroidea > Amphilepidida > Ophiodermatidae > Ophioderma > Ophioderma brevispina. The sequence goes on along the minus strand of JAMKCH010082581.1, from coordinate 12,559 downwards.
GCGGCAAGTTGAGTCCTCAAGTATATAAAAAGGGACGGATTATCGACAATGCACTGTTGAAAAAATTGGTAAATTTTACAGTATTACGACGTCCATTTCTCCACAAAATACGGTAAAATCGTCAGTAGGCCTATATTGTAAAAAAAGATTAAATCATCAAAACACTAAATGTATCTCTAGTAAGTTCATTACATAGTTTTGAGAGCATGTATAGAATTAAAATCAAAACACTGATGTCCCATTATGCATAACTTTTTTTTTAACATTGTGTACCCTTAAAATTTACAGTTTTGTTGTAAAAATCTACAATCAAAACCTGGTCAAAACCTGTAAAATTTTGGCATTAACCGTATTTTGTTGACAGATGACTGTATAAATAACCGTTAAATTTTAACATTTTTTAAAACACTGCACTCTGTATTAGCAATTCACAATAGTAATATTGATATGGACATTATTTAAAATGAATAAAAAAAATAAAAAAAATAAAAAAAATAAAAAAAATACAAAATTTTTAACATAAAAGTACACTCATTGCTGTATTTCCAAATAACCCCGCAAATCCGGATTCTATACGCCTTTTTTATACATGTGACCAATAAATTTCACAGGGTAATTTTAACTGTAGGTCTAACCGTCCTAAGAATTGATTTTCATTTTTCAAAAATTAAGGCCCTCATGATAAAAACATTTATTGCCGAGTTAGGTGAACTTTGTGAATGTATATATATTTCAAATCACATAAAACTTTTTAACAGCCCGTTACACTTTCCCCTAAATCAAGACAAAACGATTTTGTCAAAACAGCCGTTTTAAAACTGTATAAAAACAAAGAAAATGGCTGGATTAAACGAAAAATAACTCCGTTTTTACGAGAAGTAGATAACTGGTTTATATAGTTCAGCCCCATTTTATTTTCCAATTTATATGTCCGATTTTGCACTTAACTGGGAGTGTATAGCATCCAGGTAATAATATTGCTGTTCTACGTGAAAACAGACATTGTATTTTACAAAAATAAAACACAACGACGGTCGTCTCCGTAATATAGATACACATATTTACCCTAAATTTTAATGCTTGTACTCTCTAAATGCAAAAGAGTGAAGTTATGGTCTCGTTTTGAGTTTTAAAATATTGGGCCTCGACTACGTCGCACCCACTATTTTGCAACTCATTACACAACCAATAATTGGGCTCATCAAAATCATTCCAATTTCTAATCCCAAAATTTGTAATCAATATGTTTTTGGTGCGTGTGAGGGAGAAAACATTTTTTTTCACATAATTGTTTTTTTTAATGATTCCCATCATACACACAATATATAAAAGATTAACAATTACAACGAGGGAAATTATTTTGGCCCACACAAGCCCACTCTAACCATTACAAATGGGATCGGAAGGCGGACATTTTAACAGCCGCGAAGCACCTTTCGATCTTTGTCCCATACCCACCATCTTTATGCAAAACCACTGCGGTTGCGTTAGCTAGATGCTTCACGGTATACGCACAGGACTGCGGTCGTTCTTTTCGGGTGTTCTCTCGGTAAAAAACACGAATACCCCACAGATTTCTATTTATTATATATAACACTAGATAGCGTACGCCCGTTGGTTGAAGAATAGGCGGCCACCGTAACCATATTTTTCTGAAAATTATAATTATTCATTACGGTCATCCATTCGAAACGCGAACGCGAATGCGCCGTAACCTGTTGGCCTGGAAACGGTACATCGTTCTATGCAATGCTGAATATATGAATAAATTGGTACAAGTCCACGCTATGTAAATCAGGTAATCAGGGAATATATGAATAAATTGGTACAACCACGCTATGGAAATAAGGTCGGCAACTGCTGGAAAAGAATGGTTACGGGCTTTTATCTGGCCGTTCGCGTATCTAGTTTATTAGAAATCGGTGGAATACCCCCAATAGCGCGATTCTGTGTGACAAAGATTTTGTTACACGGCCGGGGATAGGCTGACCGCGGGGAATCGCCTTTTCTCGATTGTGGAAGTCTCCCAAATTACCGTTTGGGAAATTCCCAATGCCCAAATCGAGCGAATCGTTGTGCCATAACCCCCCCTCCCCTGTGTAAATTTTGTGAAAATATCTATCGTTAAATATGTGTACAGCTTAATCAAATATTAGAAAAAAGATCTGGCGCAGATCTTGTGGGAAGCATTATAGAGTCAAATATGGACGTCCCGTGACCAGTTTGTGGGGAAACTACTTTTAAAAGAGTGGTTCTAGGGAGCTTTAGGAGGGATGCTGATCACTATAAGCCGACTCCAACTCACCAAATTGGTCAGGTAATATAGACAAGTTCCACAGGAGTAGTGAACTCGAAAAGGAGCGGGTTCGTTTGTCCTGTGAGGGTGATTGAGCGTGGATGACAATAGGAAACCACTCATGCAGATAACGTTCAAAAGAGTGAAGGGAACGACGTATGAAGGGATCGCAGTTCGTTATTATTGAACGTGTAGGTTTTGTTACCAGTCGTTTCAAAAAATAAATGGGTCATCCCGATATCGAACTGTTTACTGTACACGGTATTTTCGGGTATTTTTCCGGATCATTACCGGCGCCGGGATGATCCTTTTCACTACTGTCGCCGCGCCGCGTGTGCTCTGAGTGAGCACAAAAAAACCTCTGCATGGATGGTGTAACTTTTTTCAGATTCAGATGTTGACTTTATGTCTTTCATTCAGACCATGTTTCATAATTATGATGCAAAGCATAGCTAGTGGATACCAGACCAATTATTTTAGACAAATAATAACAATAATCTAAAATACCCAATATTTTAGGCAAAAATAATAAACATAATCAGGATCATAATAGTTGCTACATTTATTCATGTTCGATATAATACAAGGATATATAATACTGACACAGTCAAGTTTGATCAAATAAAAACGACTTATAATCGTGATAAACAATAATAAACTAATAAACAATCATCCGTTAAATTTAAATTCATACTGTATGCAATGATTTGTTAAATCAGAAAATCGGGAAAAAAAATCATAAAAAATAAGATATTTGCACGCATGTAACAAGTACAGGGACCCTAACAGTATCATGCAAATTGTCAAGTCAGAAGAAGCAACCGAATAAGGACAAAATCTGAGATATAACGTCAGAATGTAATGTCCATACGGACGATGGACAATTACGGCAAAATTGTAACTGAATGGCGAAGTTCTTATCTTTGAATCCTGCCGTTTTCTTCCTTTTCTATCAATTCTCCAATGGGAGAAAGGGTAACAAAATATGAGAATCTACAATATGAGTATTCAGCGTTATATGGCCTCCATTTTCTGATTAACCTTTTAAACCATATTATTTCTAGTTTTATTTGAGAAGAGGTTTCTCGCAGGACAAAGTATTTGTTTTATAGAAAAGAGAGAGAAAGGGGAAATGGAATACCCCTAGTTTGTTTTGCTAACTTGCACCTGTTTAGATTGCACAATAAGGGAAGTGGGAATTCCCCAGATGTAAACTTAGAAACTTGTTTATTGTTTTGAGATCGGGAGATTGCAGAACCTGGGGAATTCCCCCACAGAGGTATATATGTGAAGTAATGTAATTTAGATTGTGAAAAAGCTGATTTGAGGGCAAGCGTCATGCTTATGCAAGTAAGAATGAGTGAATGTCTATTTTAGACTGGGATTTGTGTGAAGTCAGATATATAGGAGCATTGAGCTAAGTCTCGCCCGTTCAGCAGTGGCAATCAGCTATACAGTATGGATAGACTAGTTTTATCTACTATAATGGTAGATTTTATGCTTCCACACAGTGCCCGGATTTTATTATATGTCCAATTCCATGTGAGCAGAGTGCTTGTAAATTATTCTACCTGTTCGTCTTGACGCCGAAAGTGCTGGGAATTCAAATAGATTCCAAATTGTGGACAGATAGAAATCGTGGTGATTATCTTGACTGTGGATTTATTATCGTCAGGGACTTATTTATCCTTGTCGTCTTGGAACTGCTGGGCAGGTTACCTTCAGGACTGAGAAGATTCCCTGGAATATATATACTACTGAGGAGTTTTGTATGAGCTTGTGCGCTGTCATTTTGAGTCTTCGTTGTCGCGTTGTGGGAACATATCATCGTTGAAACTGCAACGCTTCCAACACAGGGACACTAGTTAAAATAAGAATATTAACTAATTGTGTATTGTAATTTTGTTTGGACACTACCAAATTTCTTGAACCAAATCAAGTAAGATCATATTAATTAAAACCTGTTTATTATATATAAGTTAGATCCACTTGTGCCAAGGCTCATTTATTTGTGTTTGAAAGGTTATTTCGGCCTTATTAGACGTCCACGAGACGACATAAAAATGGGGGCTAGTCCGGAGGAGGGAATTGAGATAAATTTGAGCCTTTTTGTCAGAATTTATTACACCAAAAGTATTTATAATATTGTAACAGTGTGACAATTTGGCATACAATTTTGTGTGTAGTACATGTACTACCATTGTAGTTGGTTCAAGTTAGTAGATAGTGTTGTAGAGTACAATCATCACAATGGAGTTTGATCCAGAAGTGTACATAGGGCAAATAAACTGGGAAGAGTTGGATGAGCGTGAGAAAGCCTGAGGAGTAATGAAACTAGCCAAGCATTAGGACTGAGGCAAAACCAGGCTTGAGGAACGCAAAAAAGTCATCAAAAATAATTTGTTTTTGAAAAGTTTGTCCAGGAAGATGTTTGGGTCGGATAGTTCTTATTGGAAAGAAAGAAGAGGTCTGGGGGGGGGAACAGGGCCGCACGTATGCCGTCAAAAGTAAAAGAACTTGAAATGCAAAAAAAGAAATTAGAGAGAAAAGGAAATTGAATGAAAAAAGACGAAGTTGCAAAGCAGAGGCAAAAAAGAAATGCAAAAAAAGAAATGGAATGCAAAATGAAATGAAAAAGGGAAATGAAATGGAGATGAAACAGAAAAGAGCTTGAAGCTCACCTAGAGTTAGAAAAATTGAAAACACAGGCTAGTCCTCAGGATCTTCCAAAAGAAATCGGGATGTGAGCGGCCGAAAAAAATCGCCTGGTTCCAAAAATTCAAGAAAAGATTAGTAGACAAATAATTCTTACAATTTGAGAAATTGACCACATAATTGAAATGGCCCAAGGGAGTTGGACCTTGTTGATACAGTCGGTGTTCATGGTTAAAGCCCGAGAAAATATTCGCCATGTCATTAGACAGAAGTAGTGATTATGACGAGGTTAAGCAGGCAGCTAGTGACTCAAAGCATATGAATTGGTGCCAGAGGCATATAGACAAAAATTTAGATCTTGTCAGAAAAGGGATGACCAGACCCATGTTGGAATTTGCCCGTGTAAAGGGACAAAAATGGTGATCGCTGCTTCTCCAAAAAGAAAGTCGGGCCAAATTTTGGTCAATAGGGAGTTGATGTTAGTTGAAGAGTACAACAGTGTCTTACATTTCCAGATATCAAAAACAATCTGGAATGATATGAAAACAAAATTGACAGTTCTGCGTAGCAGCCGTAAGGCCGACGATTATGCATGACACACAAATTAAGTCATACTAGAGGCTGAGCCCAAGAATTTACTAGGTACAAAACATAATACATCAATAAGTCGGGTTCTAACAAATCATCTCATGGTAGCACTCAGGAGGGGGAAATCCCAGGTCAGGTTCCCATGAAAAGGGGAAAGGTAAAGAACAGTAAAGGTGCTAAATCAGAAAAATGGGATGGGACCAAATCACAGTTCACATGCCATCACTGTAGAAGCTCAGGACAACAGGGTACTGGTTGTTGGGAGATACAGTGCTATCCACCCAAAAGGGAGGGAGGCAAAAAGTGAGTCAAAAACCAAAATAGGTGTTGCAGTAGTACTTGAGGTCAAAAAGTTATTCTTCGGTTCAGACACAAGAAATCCCACAAATAGGAATTGACACAGAAAAAAGTGAGGGATGACTTTAAGCCTATTGTTTTGGAGGGATTTGTGTCACTTTCAGGTGATGATAGTTTAGATCCAAAAACCCATATTAGAATCATGGGACCCGTGTGTACCGCGCAGTCCAGGATATTGGAAGATGCACTTCCATTTGATATTAAGAGTTCCACAGGACTAGTGCATTGTTCAGGGGATAGGTATGGAGTGTATTAGTTGCCCTCATACACAAATTGAATTTTGAAATCAGACTTCGGTTGTCGGGAACTGTCACAATGGTGTAGAGACAAGAACTACCAGTTAAAGGGGTATCCTTGTTGTTAGGGAAATGATTGGCAGGGGGAAAAAGTACTCCCAGATCACATAGTTTCCCATGTGCACTGTACAGTGGGATAAAATTTGAGGAAACCGAAAGTTTCCCAGCATGTGCAGTAACTAGGTCAATGACCGAAAAGCCTCACAGGAAAAACAGTGAGCAGGTGATTGATTCAAAATACCCACACATATAGAAAGAGCTTTGAGGATGACTTGGTCCAAATTAGAGGATACTTTCTCTCAAAATTAGAAGGAATTTGGAGGTCATCTTCCCTATTCAGGGGAGAATAAATTCCGTTAGTGAAATCCAGCCCCTGAGCACCAAACAAGTCTGACAAGTGGCTCAAACAAGAACATCCAGCCGCTGAGCATGATAGAGTTTAGGGACTGTAAAGGCGACCCTTTAGCCCGACCAGCTGGTAAATTGACAGCAACAACGACCCAGAATTAGGAAAATTAGGTGAGAGGGGATTGTTGCAACAGGACGACGAGCAAATTCATGTATGTTTCTACAAACAAACTGGTGTCTCATGAGAAAATGGCGCCCACCTGAATGCACTTGTAGATGAGGAAGGGAAGGTTGCATCAAATTGTTGTGCCAAAAAGGTTATACCATTAGGGAAAAGTGATAGGCATTAGCCCATGATAGTCCCATGGCAGGAACTTAGGTGTGAGAAAAACACATGACAGAATGAGGAGTCATTTTTTGGTGGCCTACACTAAGAAAAGATTTTGTGAAGAGGTATTGTAGACTTGTCACACATGTTCATATGGTGGGCAAGCCCAATCAGGAAATTCCTACTGCTCCCTTGCAACCAATACCAGCATTTGAGTGAGCCATTTAGTAGGGTGTTAATAGATTTGGTAGGAACCACTTCCCAAAGACCCCCAAGTCAGGAACTCAGTATGTACTGACCATCGTGTGCTTCCACACGATTACCTGAGGCTATACCCTGAGAAATATTAGGGGCACAGATGATAGTGAAAGTCTAACAAAGTTTTTCACCTTAGTAGGCCTTCCAAAATCAATTCAGTCTGATCAAGATTCAAATTTCATGTCAGGTTTTATTCCAACAAGTTATAGGGAACCAGTTGGGAATTCCCAGTAAGTTCTTATGCATACCACCCAGAATCCCAGGGGGCCTTAGAAAGGTACCACCAAAAACATTGAAAACAATGATCAAAACCTCTTGTTTTTGAAATTGAGAGGGATTGGGATGAGGGAGGAGTTCATCTCCTGTATTTGCTACCCGGGAGGCTGTACAAGAGGTCATTAGGATTAGTCCATTTGAGTTGGTGTGTGGTCACAAAGTTAGGGGACCATTGAAAACTATGAAAGAAAAAGTGGTTGTGTGAAATCCTGAGGTGAATTTGTTAGACTATGTTCTCAATTAGACACAGGCCTCCAAAGAGGCCACTGAAATTGCCAAACAAAATCTCAAACAGAGTCAGGCAAAAAAATGAAAAATGGTTGACAAATGCTAGGAAACAGATTATTCAGGCCGGGTGACAAAGGTCTGGCACTTTTTCCAATATGTACAGGGCATCCTTTGCAAGCCAAAGTATGCTGGACCATATGAGATTGAGAACAAAGTGGGAGACCATGACTATGTGATCAAAACACCAGGTAGACGTAAAAGTCGAAATTATGTCAAGTAATACTTGCTCAAAGAGTATAATGAAAGAGATGTGAGAATGTTAAGCCTGCGGGTGTGGTGTCATCCAGAGGTAGTGAAGACTGTACAAATGATGGCATCACAGAGTCAGAATCCGAGGCAAAACGGCACTGTAAACACAGAAAATGAATATGGGGTGTCAAATTGCAACAATTCTGACATACTTGCCAATTTAGACAGAAATTAGGCCCATCTCCCACAAAGTCAGCAAGGTGAATTGAAAGAGTTAATTATGAGTGGGAAAAAATCTTTACCTGATGTCCCAGTGAGAGTGAGAAAGACACAAGTCATAGCCCATGACATTGAGGTAGGCATTTCAGAGCCACCAAAATTGCAAGCACACAGTCGAGCCAAGTAGAGTGAGACTGGAAATTCAGACCCAGTCAAACTGCACTTTGATGCATATGGGGAACACTTGTACCCAATACTAATTATGAATTTTATTTCAATACATTTTGTGGATGAAATTTAGAAAACTCCACCTGACAAGAATTCAACCTTTTGGAGTTTAACTCACAAAGAATACAATTGGACATAATACATATAAAAGGTAAAGAAATTTTGGCAGATGCCTTGTCCAGAGCTGCCTAAAATTTTGTTCAGAAATTTGATATTACAAAAAAGTTAGGTAATATATAGACTGAAGGCAGCAATGCAAGAACATTATAATAAAAAAGTGTAAATTTGCCTGTTGTTGTAAACTGATTGTAAAATTAACCACAAAATGGTTTTAAAGGTATAACGCCAGATTTTGGAAAATTTTCATTTCATTCAATTTTCTTTTTAAGGGGGAGGATGTTATATTGGCCTCCTTTTTTTGATTTTTAAACTTTTTAAAAATATATTTTCTCGTTTTATTTGAGAAGAGGTTTCTCGCAGGACAAGTATTTTGTTTACTATAAAAGAGAGAAAAGTGGAATAAATACACCCCTAGTTTGTTTTGCTAATTGCACCTGTTTAGATTGCACAATAAGGGAAGTGGGGAATCACCAAGATGTAAACTGAGAAACGTGTTTATGCTTTTGGATCGGGATCTTGGCAGAACCTGGGGATATCCCCCACAGAGGTGTATAGTGATGAAGTGATTTGTAATGGAGATGTGTGAATCTGATCTGATGGGGCAGGTGTCATGCTTATGAATAAGAAGGATTGTAATGTATTTTGGAGACTGGGATTTTTGTCGAATGTTCGTTATATATAGGAGATTTTGAGCTAAGTCCTGCCAGTCAGCAGTTGCATGCAATCAGCTATACAGGATGGATAGCTAGTTTTATCTACTATAATGGTAGATTTTTATGCTTCACACACAGTCCCAGGCTTATTATATGGTTCAATTCCATTGTGAGCCGCCCCTGAGTGCTTGTAATTTGTAATTAGTCTCATGTCGTCTTGAAGCCGAAAGTGCTGGGAATCAAAATAGGATCCAATTGTGGACGGATAGAAAATCGTGGTGATTTCTTGGACTGTGGATTGATTATCGTCAAGGGACTTAATTTATCCTGGTCGTCTTGACACTCTGGACAAGAGTTACCTTAGGGACTGAGAAGTTCCCTTGAATATAATACTGAGGAGTTTTGTATGAACTTGTGCGGTCACTTTTGGAGTCTTCGCTGTGAGGAAATTCATCGTTGAACTGCACGCTTCCAACACAGGACACTGGTAACCCATAATGAATCTTAAACTAATGGTATATGTAAATTTTGTTTTGGACTACCAAATTCTTGAAACCAAACAAGTAAAGATCATTAAAACTGATTTATTATATATAAGTTAGATCACGTGTGAACACAAGCTCATTATTGTGTGTTTGAAAGGTATTACTGGCATAGAGTCACGAGACGTCATACCACACTACATAGTCTACTTATCATTACTTTTAACTCCTGTAATTACAAATATTTTTGACTAATTTCCTACCGAATCAATGATGTGTCTTTTTAGTCTAACAGGATTACTGGGTTCCCTTGCACCCTTTAAACTAATTCCTAACATGAAATTTTTTAAATGTATTTACTTAATGCATATTTGTGGATGCATGTTGTTCAGCAGGATCTGGGTGAAAAGGTGATAGATGGCCACCAAAAAACAAGTTGAAGGTTTTGTAACCATCAAAATTCTTAAGGAGATGTGAACCTCTTCACTGAATTTTCGTTTCGTTTCCCATAATCAACCCTTTTTTTTCAAAATGTTTTTGTTGATATATTTTTTTCTAGGCTACTATTTGATCACGCCACTCTCCACTGGTTTACAATAGTTCTCCATATTTCTACTTTTTCACCTTCCCTTTTCCTATTAAAACCCGTGCGTTTGTGTTATAGGCCTACCTCAGGTCTCAAGGAATGAATCCTCAGCTGTGTTTGTTGGTTTTAAATTGCTTGCCTTAATCTTGCTCCCTCAATGTATTTGATCTAGACTTTATACCTTTATATATTTCACCCAGTACCTTTATGTGTCTATTCATATCTCACTTAATTTTCCGCATCACATGCCTCTTTCTCCCCTTCGATCATTTGTTGACTGCACAGTTATCCGATTTCCCATAAAGGTCTATAGGCTCAACCCCTCCATGCATAGCGCTATCCGATTGCTACACGCTCTTTCCCCCGCAGCAACGCCTTACTCGCGATTACATAAAACATTCTAGCGTAATTATGTAGATACATGAGGGATGGAAAAGGGTATGATTAGTATTTTTTAAATGGCAAATGGTCATAAAACGTGACAATTGTTCAATTCCATGCATCCTAAGATCATAGAACATATGGTCGGATTTCTCATACATGTATGTAGGCCTATATAGGTTATCGGCCTACTCTAAACACAATTCACAGGATCCATATAATCCAAAATTCGCCAGCCAATTCAATTCTGTATAAAATGTTCTCTTGACCTCAGCCTTGTTTAATATGGATAGAACCCTACAGGCGACTTGGGACCGGAAATTTCCCGGTCCGAACCGATCCCGATATCCAGATCGGGGAATCGGGGCATACACCTTTCTCTGCGTGTGTTAACTGTCCGCGGGTGGCTATCGCTGGGTCGGGTGGTGCCGGACCAATGTAATTAAAAAGTATAATATAGGGGCTTAATATGTCTTATATATGTCTTATATGACTAATTTGCAGAAAATTGACTAATTTATTTTGTTTCCATGTGTATATGTAAATATATTGTCAGGCTTTATTTAGTGAAAATGCGTGTGTCTGATTTGTTGTGGAACATTTATCGAAGGACAAACTACTAAAATAAGTACTTTGTTGGTTAAATTGCTTGCCTCGATCTCGCTCCCTCATTTAATTTCATCCATATTTTACCCCTTTATATGCTTTCACCCAATATACTTACCAATATTTCACTTAATTTCCTTCATGTACAGCACATGCCTCTTTCTCCCCTTCGTATCATTTGTTGACTGCCCAGTTATTCAATCCCATAAACGTAGGATCTAACTCCTTAAATAATGCATGTGCCTCTCCCTCCATGCTCTATCACTTAATTTGACCGTCTTATACTCTCGATCACATAAAACAGCATGTTACGCGTATATAGATCACGACAAGGGAAAACACAATGAATTGTTATATTTTTTTATAATTGGCAACATGGTCCATAATAACGTGACAACTGGCTATATCGCTGGGTCGGGTGGTGCCGGACCAATGTAATGAAAAAGTATCAGTACCGAAATTATGATTATGTCAGCAAAATCTTCAAACAGGTGTCTTAGTAAATCTCAATTTTGATGGCGTAAAATGTGTATGTATGGGGGGAGGGGCGAAGTTGTCGACCGGGTCGCGCCCACCTTAAAAGGAAAATCTAGTATACGAATGTCATTTTGAACTGGCGCTTTTTAGATGATGATGATGCGCTTTTCGCGTTATATTCAATTTTGTGTTAGTTTCCTTTTTCTCACAGACCAAATGGCACTTTAGATAATGTATACATACATTACACAAATGCCAGCGGTTCAGATGAGAGGATATTTTTTTTTCGAGATATAGGCCCGTCAGTGCAGAATATCACTTCTGCAATTCATGCAAGGGGCCAAGCCAATAGCCTTATCTTTGCTCTGCTAAGCATTTGACCCGCTCAAACAACTCGTTCCTTGTACATGGCCTATCCACGTCGACGAAAACCGAATATTTTGTGTTTATAACTCTAATATATATTAATTGAGTTAGGTCTCTTATCTGTATTAAAAGACAAATATTTTGAGGAAATTATTTTGATAACTTGGAATATCATCAAAAGCAAACTTACATAAGTGTTGCGGTTTGAAAATTTCCAGCTGAAAAAAGGAAAAAGGTTGTACCGGAAAATGCGACGGACGGAATTGACACCTTGTTCCTAAAATGTCCTCAATTAACATGATTAAGAAGCGCATTTTAGAATTTTTCTTCATGGACGTCTAGTAATTCAACTAATAACATACTGAAGCAAAAATTCATATCATATTTGACTGTAAATAACTGTAACTACAGTACTATTATGAATTCGCGCTCAAGATCAAAAGACGACTTTTCCTTTTTTATCACCATGGAGATATTTCTGTCAACAAGTTTCATTTTCAGCCTCAACACTCGGAAGAATTTTGTTTTATTAGCATACGTCACCCATCTTTAAAAGTCCATG
>JAMKCH010082580.1:0-14363 GCA_023653785.1 Ophioderma brevispina | reverse complement strand
TGAAACAGGATTGACCCTGCTCCCACACGCAGGAAATATAAGTTTTTACAGTAAAGAGCACAATTACAAGGAAACACCATAGATTTCTGGGGTGGGGATGAAGTTTGGGTCGGTTCAGAATTTTTAATTTTTTTTTTTTGTTGGCGCCTCTAGCAGCAAAGTTTTTATTACCACCCCTTACAGGGGGAGGGCCGATTTAAGGATATGAAGTTTCATCTGATAGATTGGGTCTTCACTCCAAAACCCCTCGTAAAGTTCAGCACGATATTTCAATCCGTTTTGATGCGAGAGCTAAAAACACGATTTGTAAGCCCATAGAGTACTGTGGAAAATTAATATTGGTCGACCAAAATGAGGCATATTTTCCGCTCATAACCTTCTAAACCAAACATCCTTGCTCTAAAATTCCACAGGGTAAATGAGAAAAATTAGTAGCTTTCTTCTGATCCAAAGTGACCAATCAGGTAAAATCTGAGGGCTTCTGGGGACGAGGCCATATAGCGATCGGACCATGGAACCTTTCAATATACCTTTGTTTAGGGTGGGTGGGGAAGTCTATTTTTTTAAAGGTGGTATTTTTTTAAACTTCCAGGTGGAACAATTTTTCGTATGTCACTAGTGGACAAAGTTTAAAAACCCATCTCATTCCCCAAATATATTGGTGCAACACTAATATGATCACAAAATTTTGTTCATACAATCGTTTGCATAGTAGCCTGTGAAAAACACCGTTGCGCTTGATCTCAGAATACATTGTTTGGGGCCCCAGCAGTGAGATTGGTTATGCCCTCGACTAATGTTCCCATTTGACTTAAAACAAGGTGGGGCTAGTGGACAGAATACGGTGTTGACTTCCACGCATCATACCTTGATAGCATCTGATACAGTCGGAGGTGGGGCTGGTGATGAGGTCTGTCTCTAGGAACAGAAAGCAGAGATTTTGAGAGCTATTTAGGTTATTATCTATGCCAGAGGGGGAACGGAGGATTTGAGGGGGGGGGAAGAATATGAACCATTTTTTGTGAAGTGACGGTGCAGAAGATTAAACATTTCATTAAGGCTGACTCAGGATTTCAAAGTATAATTTTGGTAGTACTAAAAAAGTGGCAACTAGAACTAAAGCTAGTCACCTAAAATGCCTAATTCCAAAGTTTGAGATGAATCAGATTTTCCATTTTCATGCAGGAACATTTTTGGACAGTATGAGAGTCCCATAGGATACTGTGTAGGCCTGTAACAAAAACTCCAGACTGTGACTTTATTACAAAAGTTGATTTTCTATTGAAGGACTTCGATTTTGAGCTTAGTTATTTCACACAGTGAGTAGTTATGGACAAGACAAAGTTTGTGCAAAAAAACATGATTTGTTTGAAAATTGAGGGCGTCCTCAGTCAGAAAATCTCTGAAGCCATCCTTTAAGGAGAAGAGAGAAAAAACTGGACTTTTAATGGTGGTCCCAATGTGTAGCTCAAGCGTTACTAAATAGATTAAAGACCATTTTTCCCAATATGTTGGTCACCATATTAACAATTTTAAAAACCAAAAAAAATGTGTCTTCCATTTTTACATTTCACAGGCTTTTAAGCTCTCAGATGTCCAAAACCACAAAATTACAGGGTTTTCATATTTTTACGTTTTGAATTTTTTCTGGTGAAAACCCGACCTCCTATTGCATTTTTTTGCAGATTATGAAAAGCAGGTGTACCTTTCATAATTTCCTGATGCGGGTACCATAGGAAATATACCATACTCAAGATATGGGCATGTTTTCCAAAAAAACAGACTTAACACATTTTTGGGAAACAAGGGCCATATCTTGAGTATTAAGAGATACCACCCGCATGGAAATGTTAAAATGAAGACACATTCTTTTGTTTGAAAGTGTTAAGATGTGACAACATATTAGGGAACAAATGATCTTTAGATCTATTTAGAACTCTTGAGCTACCAGGGAACACCTTAAATGGACAAAATTTCATTAAAATAGGGGGGAATTAATGCAACATTTTTTAGCAGACTTAGGCAAGGGGAATAATGCACAATTTACCCCAAGATAAAAAAGTTGAAATTTCCTCTATTTCCCCCACCCAGCATAAATAATGACACGCTCCATAAGATTATGTACACATAAGCAATAAGTGCATGCATAGCACCAATTGGGTATTTGGATTTGGAGATTGACCTCCAAAAAACAATTTTATGTTTCCCAGTTGCTAAGGCCATTTCGGCCAAGCTTGACTAAAAAACAGAGCTGCCATTAATCTCTGTAGAGAAATGTGAAAAATGCAGATGCACTTTTTTTAAAGAAAAATGCTAATGCGAAATGCAGGATTTTAAAAATATTTTTTAATTGCACTTTTGACCCACTTTGCAGCCAAATTTATTTATTTTTTTCTGGAAAATTACAAAAAAATATTTCAAGTGAACAAAACCTTTAAAAAAATGATGCGCTAAAAGACCAATTTTAAACAAAATGCATGCGGTCTTATGAGACAAACTTGTTTTTTTCTTGGCCTTATAGTTGGGTTTATGGTTTATGTGGTGTAATTTCCTTTTGACTAAAACAAGGGTCTTCAACTGGCAACCTGTGGGCCAACTCTGGCATACCAATTGATGACATCAAACCCGTAACCAGTGAAAGGGCAATGGATTCCCCCAAAAGCTTCCAAAATGGCTCAAAAGGCAAAAAAAAATCATTTAGTGAGTGGAGCGAGCCAAAAATTATGTGTTTTATGCTATTTTGTTGAAAAAAGGTTAAGATTTTGGTACAAAAATCCACTTTTGCCAAATTAGACCCCCCTCCCTTTTTTGGAGGGGCGAATTTTGTGAAAAAGGTCCCCTTTTGAAAAAAAAAATTTGCCCCTCCCCTAAAAAATCTGGGTTACGGGCCTGCATGACATCTTGCCCACTAGTCAACTAAAAACATACAGAAAAGATATGAAAATAATGTAAATTGGGCATGGAACATGTTTTTTTCAAATGGATTTGGCCCTCTTCTCCCCATGGGAAGATATAGTTGAAAACCCAACTTAAGATAAGGCCCCTCAAAATTAATTATTAGTTTCTTGTAGCAGTGGCCTTTGAAAAGTGACGAGGGAGGGCAGTTTTTATTTGTTCACTAAATGACACTAAATATGGCTGTTTTCACCAAACATGATATTACCACCAACTTTCAGCCGCATCAGCAAAAGACCTTTTATTTCAAGTGGACGAAGAATAGACCGGTCCTCTTACATCCACATCAAATGAACTATAAGAGCAGGGCTCTATTTAGCACTGGCCCACGGCCAGTGAAATTTCAACTGAGCTGGCCCGTCGGGCCAGTTGAATTTTCAGAAATGTAGGTTTGGCAAAGTCTTGTTATAAATTCCAGTTTTACCCCCATGTGAATTCTTCAACATTTTATTGAATATTTTAAGCATTTTCGCTTTTTCAAAGATCATCAGTCCTAATTAAGTGCTGACTCCCACTGGCACAACTTCTCTAACAGAGACGGGTGTGTTAGTCCCTTTGTCAATCATAGCGTTTTATGTGCATATACGAGCTAGGGCCAGTAGGTCCCTAGGCTACGTTCATGAGTGCTGTTCACGAAAATTATGATCTCACATTACAACATAATTTCATAACAGCGCACATATCACGCTGCTTCGCGACATTTTAACTGCAGAATTCAGTATAAGTGAAGCATTCTTAGACAATGCAGTGGACAAGGCCCCACAAGAAAACAGGATTAGAAAAGACGAACTGTATAAAAGATGCAAAAGAGGCGAGTATGAAAAGAAACGAACTGAGATTATCTCCCAAATCTCCCTAAAGACTGAGCAAATAATATGTTTTGTAGAACATGAGGAGTAATTTTTCCACATTATCATTTAATTTTGGTACTGTGTACAAACTGCAAAATATGTAGTGATGGAAGTAAAATGCCATAAAGTTAGACAAAATAGACAAATACTGAAAGCCCGGGGAGGAGGGTGTTGGCGGCCCTTATCTGAAATGTCGGTACGGGTATGTGCGTTGTTGAAGACTCATTTCGCTTTTTTTGTAGTTCTTTAGACTCCCCTCCTTTGCCACCAAAACTCAAAGTTTTTTTAGCTCACATGGGGGAAATTCTACAGCTCCACAACCTCTTATTTGACCTCTCTCAAATGCCAGAGTTTCCAAGTCCATTAAACACAATCTGTTACCAAAGACCAATTTATTCAAAAAGTCAGTTCTGAAGCCCAAGTTTGGCGCTTTGTGTCGCACAACCACCCTAACCCTAGTGGTGCTTATCAGAAGTGAGGGTTCCAATAAATAGGGCCAATTGTTATTTTTGACATTAGGCCAATTATCAAAGGTTGGCGTAAGAACGAACTTCATGACCATAGCATGGAGGAAAAATGGTTGGAGACAGTGAATTCACTGCAGGGCCAGTAGGTTTCCTAGTTCACTGGCCCGACCAGGCCAAGACAGAAAAAAAAAATTAAATCCACCCTTGGATGGGGTGAGTAATAACACCATTAGGCTTCCATAAACATTTCAGGATTTAAAACACATTAAGAAAATTTGCATTTGAAATATAAAATAAACGTTTGATCTTATCCCAAAAGGTGAGGGTGGGCTACAGAAATATGATAATTTGTTGATGCGGCTTAGCTTAATATGGTTTGCCTTTGACTCTTACAAAACATTACAAGTATTTTGACTGTTTAATTACTTTCATTTCCAAGGCTTAGTGTGTGTGTTCCAGGGATTAGTTTGATAAGCGCCTCGCTGATTGTGTTGATGAAATTTGCTCAGGATCTTGAGAAAGCCAATATGTCACTAGTTTCCACAAACTATGTCATAAGAATCGCCTACAATTGGTCTGTCAAGAACCTCGACTGACCGGTTTGGTAGAAGTAGAAAATTCATGTTAAAATGAGAGGTTTTTGTATACAAAACAGAGAGGAAGTAATTGCACTACAAATGGTGAATACGCCGTAGGTCCTGATTTTCCGCTTTTACCACAGGCTGTGAAATTAAATTTGGATTTGAATTAAATAAATTTGTGATGTATCAAGCAAAATGAGTCGGCAGTCGCAAAATATTGATTTGAGATAGAGCCAAACAAAGGAGAAGAAAAGAAAAAATTTCCTTTGTTTCCTATTGAATTTTGCCAACATTCAACTGATCATATCTTTGAATAATGTCATTTCAATGGGTTTGGTTCAGGCAATAGGAGCTTTTTAAATGCTTGCATTACAGTAACATGGAAAAGTAACAAGTGAATCTGACCGACTTCGGACTCAGTGTTGCTGAACACAGTCACATTTGATTTGATTAAACTGCACATTATAAACCAGATGCATCAATGATGCAGTATTATAGCCTCATTATATGATGTCATTCAAAGACAACAACAAAATCCTTTAATCTTTATATATTATTTACTAATAGAGAAAAACTGCACATTACATACAATTTTGTTTATGATATTATCAAACCTGGAAAGGGTGATACACTTTATTTAAAAATACAAACGGAGCCCCTAGCCTCCCTTGAACAACAACATACGGTGATCACTTTATTAAAATACACGGAACAGTATCATTACGTGAAGCGCCACCAAGTACTTTAAGGCATGGGATTTTGCGGGGATCCCTTGCCAGGAATCACATGAATATTGAGGGTCAAAGCGTACCAAAACTGGTGCATTGTGGGATGAACTCAAGACACTCTGCAGGGCGGATTTAGAGGGGGGCGCACCCGGCGCGCGCCCCTCTATTTTTTGCCAGAACAAAGGGACGCCGGGCGCGCGTCGATATATAAAAAAGGACTTGTATGCACAGGGCCCCCTGTAGATCTCGAATAATGGCGGTTTACAGGGGGCGGCGCCGTTGTCGATCTCGATGGTGGGCGCTCAGCGAACGGCAGGAAGGAAATTGGCGCCCACCCCTCTATTGAGAAATCCTGGATCGGCCCCTGCTCTGAGATAGCAGTGTTTGTAAGGGCACTTATGACTGGGTGGAGTGAGGAATTTGGGCTGTTTATAGTTAACACAGTGCAAGGTTAAAGGGCAGCCAACACATGTGCTTATTGCCTCATTTAATATGAACTCATTGACACTGCTAATGATTTTTAAATACACATAGGGGCAGAGCCGCATACAAGGACATGTTTATAGGCATTATACAGTGTGCCTCTGGTTGCAAGCAAACATATGTTTAGTTCAGTATACTTTGGTAAAGGGTGAGAAGTAGAAGGAAGTGCATGGCAAAAAAATCCCTTCTTTGAGTATGGAAAAAACTTTTCCATAAATAAAAAAGCAAACAAATTAATGAAAACTGGCTAATAAATATAGCCTGATAATGGAATCATGTAGGACTAATGCATGTTAATTTAGGTCACAAATGAATGAAAAAGAACATCGTAAGAAAGCTTTTAAAACTTTGTTTTAACTTTTATATCAATAACAGGTTTTACATAAAAAAACAAAAACTTCAATGTTATTATGAAAATGTCGGTTGCTGGAGTCAGTAGGCCTACAAATCTAATTTTGGACTTGTTTGAGACAGAATATTTCATGTAAGTAGCTATGAGGTAAGCATTTGCAGTTATATATAGCCTCATTGATTTTTTCAATAAAGTGCAGAATGGGAAATAATAATATAAACCCACACAACTTTGATCATGTAATAACAGCATCTAAATTGAATACATTTCCCTCTAAAATGTGATTGATTCCACCAAAGTACTTTAGATGCTGATGTAGGCCCCTACTACTATTAATTAATCTTTTGTGTGTTTCTGATGTTCAAAAATCTGTTAACTTGTTATCTTGTAATTCTGTTAACACTTCAAAGAGTTACATTGCTAGGACAAAGTTGGGTTTTAACCTAACTAAAACATTCACACAATTGCAATAAAACTTTTCCAGATCAAGTGTTAAATGAAATAAGGTGTAGAAATAAATGTTGTATTGATATGACAATAAAACTATAGTGTCTTTTACACTATATTTCAGTTGCCACAACATTAAATAAGAAACATAATTTAACAAGAAGAGTCCTTAAAAGGACAATCTGCCCTATGAATCTAGCTTTGCACTAAATTAGGCTTGATTTTGCATATACCCGAACACTTTACAAGAGGGGTAAAATCAAGATCTATTTACCTCTTTGAATCTTCCATCATACGTACTTCAATTATTACTATATAAGTTCCATGAAGTGATATTGTTTTCACCAATTGCTGTTAATTGACATAAAAATTTCTCTATTAGGCCAACAAAAGTTATTGTTTTTTCAGCTAGTCTTTTTCCAGGCTAACTTAAAAGTTACTTATTTTTGTTCTTACCGGTTAATTATTTATAAACATTCTGCTATTTGAGAGTCATAAATCACATGAACGCAACATTTCAACACATGGCTTTCGTGTTCCACAGCCTCATCCCCTTGACTTACCCAAAGAAGTTGAGATTTGTACATTCAATCTGAACCCGTTAGCCTAAGTATAGTATTGTGCCTAATCTTACGAGAAGGTTCGATCTACTCTGGAAAGAAATTCAGAATTAGTCTTTTGATTTCTGTCCGTAAAAGACAGAAAGGGAATGAAACACAAGAGGCCTTGGCTTGGGGCACCGTGATAAATTTGTTAATAACATCCAAAACAGCCTCATCAAAATCAATGAAATTTTGGAAATTAATCTTTGCTGGAATCTAATGAACCATAAACAAAAAAATGAGGGTTATGTTGTTAGAGCACAAAATGCACCCTTAATTGATTTGAAGTGACCCTGTTAGTATCTGAAATGTAACTTACTGCAATTGTTTACTATTTAAAGGGGTAACTTTAATATTTTCAAGAAAAGGGCCGGTGGTGGTCCCATTTTTTAAAAGTCGAGTGTTTTTACATCTTTATAATGCCTACCAGAGTATTAATTCACCCCTGAATATCATGACAGCCAAAAATTTTATTTTGAGGTGTATGATAATACAAATGCGCCCTTAATCATTGCAATATTAATGGTACTTCAGGGTCATACAGTAATTTAACCTAATTATTCGATGTGAAATCCACAAAAATATACCACATTAAAGTCATTCAGTGATTGCCTAATCAGAAAAGCGAAAAAAAAATCATAAATAAAAAAATCAGATTTAGCATGTATGTAACACATACGAGTATCCTAACATACCTGCAAATTATAAGCAAGAAGCAACCTAAGATAGATAAAATCTTAGATTTAGTCATTACGCCGTTGGGAAAACTTATACAACACGTAATTGAATGGAGATCGTATCGTGAATATTGCCGTTTTCTTCCTTTCCTATGACTCTACAGTTGGAAAAAAGTAACTTATGGGGAATTCAATAGACTTATCCTTCAATTTTTTAAGTATTCCTTGCAAAATTCCAAATATTTTGACCCCCTCTGATAAATCACTGATGTGTCTTAATCGGGCTTGGTATTTTTTTAATTAAATTTTCACTTGACAATTACTACAAGTGACATAGGCTATTCAATAGCCAATCTATGTAAAACTTTAGACATGACAGGTTTTAATGTAGGCTACGTTTAACTACCCGAACACCACTAAAATATGGCAAATTTTAATGGCAAGACTTTTAAATCAATATGTGTTGTTATGGAAAAACCTGTTATTTGCTTTTTCAACTTTCCACGGAACGCAAATATTTGCTGGTTACTATTTTAAGCGTCAAGCTTTCAATCGGTAAGACATGCTTCCATGTGGACCTGCATACAGGGAGGTTGTCAATCTGTGTGTGATTCTTTTTACACACACTTTAATGGAGAGTAACTCATAACTTCTTCATTCTCTTATTTGTTCCCTTACTTAAACCCCGGGGGGCTTCTCAACTTGGTTGGGTAGGGAAGGGCCTCCCACGACTCGGGAAGTAGGACCATAGCTTAATACCATTTTTGCCAAAAAAAGGGACCAATCGCTATCCCAGAGATGCTTATTTTAGGCCAATTTAACCCAAATTTGCCATTTTCACTGCAAATTTTGACATTAAGCAAATTGGCAAATTTTGGCTAAGATTGAGGAAAGTTTGACTAATTTCCAAACAATTGTTAGAAAATTTTGGTTGCCGATTGAGAAAATGTTTTGTTACGGCCAATTTTCAACAAATTTCAGAAAATTTGAAAAAACGACCATTGCTATACCAAACTTGGCATGAAAAAAAGGGGTCATTGATCTACCAGAAGCTTTGAAATGAGACGATGTCTGTGGCACGTCCCTGTATGGTCAATTGGGTTGAGAACCCCCCACTTAACCGTAGTTGCACTTTACAATAACATTTATTGTCAATGTGTATAAGACTTACACATTATAAAAATAATCACTTTCTGATTTGCAAATGGTGAGATATCACGGAAAATAAATTATTCTGAATGTCCATGGTCCAACCTCTGTGGTGGTATTTACCGACCAGGACAGTCTCCTGTGTTTTGACAACTGTCAACATATGACTCTTGTGGTGGTGATACACTCGGTATTGGAAATGGTCAAATTAATACAAAATTACTAAAATAACATATCAATTAACTCGATTAATATACAACCGATTTCACCCATCGACAACTTCAAATTGGGCTAATGTTACCCCACTTATACTACCAGACAGTATAACACTTTTATCCCATTAAAAAATATTGAAAAAAAGCCAAAACAATTTCACATTCAGTATATGTGACAAGCCGCCTACAAGGTTTAGATGTAATCATGCGACAAGTCACAAGAAATAAACTGGTTGCATTTAACCTTGCTTTATAGCAGAGGGTGTTTTGAATAACCCAGAATACATTGCAATGTGCCCATAAGGTCTGTACTAAAAATATGTCAGTAATTTAGGGCAGTGTAAAGAAGTTTAAGGAGCCCAAAACCTTTCATTATTAATTTTTAAAGTACTAGTGTTTTGTGTTTGAAGGAATTGAGTGTTAAAGGTTCGCGTTAGTTTATGTATTAAAAAATGGATTTTGGTGGGACTCACATGCGGGATCATGCATGGGACTTATGAGGTGAAAGTACCGAAAACTGATGCTTGGGGATGGGCTAAATATGCGCTCTTAGGTAGCTGTGTGTTTAAGGCCCACTGAGATTGATTGGTTGAGTGAGAGAATTTGGGCCATTTTCAAGTTAACACAGTGCACGGTTAAAGTTCAAGCCTTATTACACCATTATTGTAGGCACTTTTGAAGCATGTGTGAATGCATTGGTGAATGAGGACTTGCATAAACTAAGCCTATCTTCAGAGCAAAACTGGATGGGAAGGTGTGTAAAGTACACATGGTACAAGGCACTATGGAACTTTAGACAACTGGGGGGGAGATATTGGTGGGAAAAAATAACAAAACTACCCTTCGGGCAATAACAAACGATATCTACTAGATAAGCATGAAATTTATTGCCAAGTAATTATCAGACTAGGCTGCAAAAGCAATGCCTCTCTAGGCCAGTATTCATAATGCATGGCTTTCAGTTCAACAGCATGATCTACAATTGTAGGACAACAGGCAATTCAGCATAATCTTGCCTACCAACACAATTCATGCCAAAAACCACAAAAAAAAGGATGAACAAAAATGCCCCAAAAACGCAAACAATCTGCTCAGAATTTTCAAAATCCAAACATATAACTTTCAAAGAAATGTTCATTCTTGCCATAACATGCGCGTTTCAAAAAAAAAAAAAAAAGAATTGGACAAGGACCATGAGAGACTTAGGTTATGAGAGAACATTGGGTTTCCTACTCTAATTGTACGTGATGACAATAGCCTATTATTATAGGCTAATAAGCAATTGGTTCAGGTCCATTTGAAGCAGCCAATAACTAGCCAATCCTTTTGACCAATCATGGCCCCAGGCATACGAAAATATCTGGCTATAATCAGTGGGCTCAAACCTGAACATCAAAGCAGCACTTCTGGGCGAGTGTTCACAGTCATAGGTTGCTCTGTGGGCCCAACCCACCAAGTTAACGAGACTAGGTGTAATAATATACACATCATGTCACATTTTGCTAAAAGAATTGATGGATTTTCAGAATAAGTAAGTTGATTTGATGTGAAACATCTGATGGAAATGCAAGACTAGCCTTTTCACCCTACTTTTCAAACAAGGATTTTTTGTGTAGTATTGAAAAATAGTCAACTGGAAACTAAAGATGGGTCCTCTAAAATCCTCAAGTCAAAAGTCTTGAGATGATACGATTTTTCGTTTTTGATGCAGTAAACATAAAGTATTGTTACTAATAACAGCCTCGGGGGCGGTTTGCATTTTTCAAACAAGGGGGGAGTTTATTACAGTCAAAACTGGAAAGTAAAAAATCCCGCAAAAATTACCTTACACACGCTTATTTTCGTGATTACCAATATACAAAACGAACAAGCAGGAGGACGTGTTTATAAACCTACATTTGAATAAAATGTGCGATGGACTAGTGAAATCAGTGATTAGCTAAGCTGGTCCATTCCCCCTGTTGTAAGTGTCACTGATACCAAGATGCCAAGGTAAGAGGGGGGACGCTGAGCTATTTGTTTCGCTTCACCACAGCGTGCACTGCGCCACTACATTGAGCATGGCCCGGCTCTAGGGAGAGGAAAAATTCCCCAAGACAGTTTTATAAGCTTGATTAACTAATACAATCTCTTTTTACCCCCACATGTAAGTTCTGATTGCATTGCAAATTTGCAATACGATTCATAAATAAGTAAATATGCAAAAAATGTTTGGTATCAAATTTTGCCACACGGCCATCCACATGCCATGAGCGGGGCCCGGCAGCGGTCTCCAGGTCATCTTTGCATGCTATTGGCAAAATGACAGAATTTTGACAATTATAGCTGAAAAAAGTTCCATTCTATAAACAACGAGGTAATTCAGGGATTTTAAAAAAAAATCATTTATGACAAACCTAGATTTTAAATCCAAATAAATCAACGTGTGGTTTATGATGTTTGGACTTGATCCATTTTAATTTATGGGGGTGAGGTGTGGCTTTACTGTAAATACTTCAATCGGGGACCTACACCAAAATTAAAGCGCCGAACTAAACATGTGCAGATGACCGCTTGCAGCATATTTCGAGTCTAATATTAATATTAGTATGCATCGTGCATAACGGTCGCCCAGGACTATAGGCATTGATTTTTTTTTGTATTTTTATCAACATGATCGATAAATGGATTTACACTTCTGTAAAATGGATATGGTTGTTTACCTGGACCCTCTAGGTGCATAATTACATGGATTCGGTACATTTTCAGCGCGGATTAAGCGCGGAAACGGTGATTTTTCGATGCGCGGTGCCCGGATCCTACCATTAGTGACGGATCATAAGCAGAAAGCATTGATGACAACACCGATTATGATATGGATTACGACAGTCCCGGCCATTAAATCATGTCATTTATTAGGTAAGCTGAACTCATTTTCTTGAATTGTTTTATCCAAAAATCGTAGGGGGCGTTTATTAGAGCAGGGCGTTTATTAGGAACAACACGGTATGTATAGCATATTGAACAGTACCGTAGGATACTGTGAATAATCTAAATTCCGGATCTGGAATTTTATAACCACGTTGTGATTTTTTATATGAAGGACACCTATTTGAGCTTTATTTCACACAGTGATTACTCTGTGAACAAGCATTTACGTACATGTAAAAAACACGACTTGTTTGAAAATTGAGGGCACCCTCATCTTGAAATCGCTGAGTCAGCCTTTAATTATTGTCACACGTCAATGATCATGCACTCGGAGCAAAGGATGTCAGTTTATCAAACACTACAACACCTAAAAACCTAATACATCATACTTGTGGAATTTAAGATTATTTTTCTTTTCAAACTGTCACCTTGATTGATACACCCTTGGGAACTTTAATTTTATTGCGGTCTTATATTTTGAATATACCTTCGTAACAGAGCACATAAATGAGTACTTATTATTAATATTTGGTTGGTAATTTATCTTGGCTACAAATAAGCTGGTGTAATACTGATTTATTTTGTTAGTTATAATTACAATGTGCACTGGTGATACATCAAATGTGCCGAACTCTGTGCTTCAACAGATCTTTTTGTATGCCACAAATTATATTCTACCTTGGATTAGTTTTTTTTTTTTGTGGCAAAATCGAGTTGGCCCTTCAACTATAGGTCCTGTGCCATGTCCGACGGCCATGATTGGGTTTAGGAACGTGGTTACGTTTAATATTGGTGTTACATATTTGTGTGTAATTTATTAACTACATGTGCTTGTTGATATGCTTTTTGTCTCATTTTGATTTATATGTCTCCTTTTAGTAGTTTTTTAGTTATTTCATTTAATAACTGCTTTTACTTTTTATGCACTTTATCAAAATGCTCCGGCTCCTGGGTACCCTGGGATGGCCGGGACTTGTAGACCTGATAGCCCTGGAGTTGATTTTTTTTATTATCCCGGGTGACCAAACGTATAAACAGCCAGTTGTGTAGGCCTACCCTCTTCCGAAAGCAGATCTCTATAAACCCGGAAATTAATCGCACATTCGGGTTTTGATTCATTTTGATGCTTTTGCCTCAGTACTATCAGTGGCGACTAGTCTGCTAAGCTAATCCTCCACATTATGTCTTTTAACATGTTGGCCTTAACCGGATTTGAAGTTTATGCAAAACCATGGATACCTTTCCCCTGTTACCTACATTGTACCTCAACTTTGTCGATCTCAAAGTCACTCTAATCGTCCGATATATCCCTGTGTTCACTATCAAACCCAACTTGAGATCCTATATAATGCGTGACATATGTGAAAAAAACTTGAGAATTAGAATTACCACATTTTGAAGAAAATTTGCGACTACCATCACTTCTGCATGAGAACGGCTGTTGTCTCCGGGAAAATGATGGCTTTCCCTTCTAACGTTCATTTAGACAATTTTGAGGATTATCCGATTTCAAAAGGTAATTTTATTATCTAAGGAACATATATCAACTCGATTTCTGAATTGGTTTTTGATATTTTGTTCATCGTCATGTCAGGTCAGGTTCTTCAGGTCAGGTCAGGTTCTTCAGGCGGTCAGTTCTTCAGGCCAGAGGCCAGGAGGATCTGCTACTGGTATCCTTGTAACCATTACTACCTGTCCCAGGGCCGGGTTGTCGCGGCTAAACCCTCCCCATCAGGTTTTTTTGTTAAGAAAACCCATGAGGAGGGTAAGCTGGTTACCCTGGTATAACTAAAAATAAAATCTACCTTTAAGAGCGTTGTTCAATCCAGCACTGCTTTACAGCTGCCTTGCATTTTGGGAGTGATCCCCAAAGGCTAGGGCCCCCGCCGATAAACGGTGGTTCGGCGTCAGGAAGGCATCCTGCCGATAAAAAAATGCTCCAAGAA
>JAMKCH010082578.1:0-10005 GCA_023653785.1 Ophioderma brevispina | reverse complement strand
GCAAGTCTAATATCATGGAATCTAAAGAATTTAGACATTGGTTCCCAAAATCAAGATGGGAAGAGAACCAATGTTTTCCCTACGAAATTCCCATGAACTATCAGTACCTAGAGCACGCACCGACAGATAATACTTCAGAGTGCAAACCATATAATTATTAAAATATGGAATCGTACCATCAAAAAATAAGTGGCTTGCTCAGCCTTTATTCCGTTTTCTGGTAAATTTAAATGATGTTAATATTGTTTATTGATTGAATTAATATTTTGAATTGCGCACGTTTGTTTTTTTTGTGGTGCTACGTGTGTGTTGTGGTAGTGCTAGGGTGTTGTGTTGTGTGTGTTGTGTTTGGGGTGGATTGGGTGGTTGTGTGGCATGTGTGGTGGAATTTTGATAGAGATTGTGGTTTAGACTGTTTTTGGCTGTTGTTCTTATTCAGTAAAACGATATCCCGAACGAATTGTTTTATCACTCTAACGAGCCTGGAAGTTCTTATATCACTTGTCCATCTGTTGCCGGAGCAATCCGCTCCTTCAGCTGCGAGTGCCCATATTTTTAATAAACCTTGAACCTTGCGTCAATCAAAGAACAGGTAAAGTGTCATGAACATGCCTCAAGGCTGGGTGAAAGAGGAGATTAGGCCATTTAAATATTGGTAACAATGTAGTTTGTTATGACTGACCAAAACTCTAACTAATTGATAATGAACATGAACCATAGAGGTATTATAAACATCTGTCAATATATTTCTAGAACAAGACGAATAAATATAACATTCTAATATTCCTTAGTGACGTATAAGAACTTTAGTTGAGTAATAATACTTATCCGTCCATTTTTCTTATGTTAAAATTTGTTCAAGCATTTGTGTTTGGATTTTATTTAATTCAGAGTGCTTTGCCTTGTATAATTTTTCTTTTTTCTTATTGAGAAAAGGGACATTTTGTTAATTAATCATGGCCAATAGTCTGATCTGAATCCCGGTACCGTGACATCGACTTTCTATTGTATTGATGGGTAAATTAAGCATACAACCTCTCAGAACGAATGCATCGTCGACACGCCCCAAAAACTTTTAATGACCCTGACAGTAATAAAAAATCCTACTTAGTATTGTTTGATAATCATGTCATAACTTTTATAAATTTTGCCCCCATTTTTTGTTAACCATTTTTTCGCTTTTACCTGATATTCCTAGCTGGAATTCTATGCCAAAGTACCATGGAATTGTATGAATCAGCGGGAATACTGAAAGTTTGTGGCATTGTAAAAAAGGCAACTATCAGGCTGAGCTAATATTTACTAGAAAACCATTTACTAACTGTAAACTAATAATTATGCTGCTAACCACATATTGTGGCTATTATGGCATTTTCTAGAATTGGTATACACGGGTAAACGTAAACAGATAACACTTTTTAACACGTAAACTAGTTAATTTTATACTTTAAACAAAAGGTATAGGAGGATTGCAAAAGATTAACACGAAAAAGATTTGTTAAAAAAGTTTTGTAGGTTGTTTAATGATTCTTATCACTTTAAGTTTATGGTTATACGGGATAATACAAAACTTTGTGTTGTGTTTTTAATAAGTACTAAACACGATTATTTCGTCATGTTTTTAATATTCAGGGTTAGTGTTAATCATGTGCAACGCGTCCTATGTTGTTAGGTTATGTGTAAAATATAAATAAAATTACGCATTGAAGTGTTCAAAAAGTTGTTATCCGTTGACTTTTACAATGTATTTGGCGGCCATTTTGGACGAAATCTTAATAAGTTTGTTTGTTTTTTTAATTGAAACCAAAAATGATAATGGAGAAATTACTAATGCAGGAACAAATCCATGATTTTATTTTGATTGGGAAAAAGGGGTGGGTAGGTAATTACTTGCTAATTATAAGAAACCAAATGGAATGTTATAAACCATTGTCGATCATTTTTACCCATTTTGGCAGCCATTGGATGCATCTTGATTGTTCTGTGAACATCTCCAAATGTGTAAGAGCCTATAGGACCATAAAACGAAGCAATGAAAGTGGTTTGGTATAGTCATGGGGTGCACGGGACCGTAGATAAGCGACTATATCACAATGCTTACCTATAACCAAACGGTCAAGATTGGTGACTTGACCATTTCCAACCACAAAATCCACTATTGTACGATGAAATTAAATTAGTTGTCACGTGATTGATTTTTCCAGGGGGGGGGGGCATGATCATAACAATCGTACCACTGCTTCTATATTTTTGGACAACCTTGAAACCTTTGGCACTTGTAGTCAAGTGTAATAGTACTCAAGTGCATTTATCTTTTAAGAAGTGCAAAACTCTTGCTTTAGGTAAGGGAAGTGATATTGCTAAATTTAGTTCCGAAATAACAAATAAAGACAATAGTCGGGATCAGGTATCGTGACATCGACTTCTATTGTATGTGGGTAAATTAAGCTACAACCTCTCCAGAACGATGGATCGTCGACACGCCCAAAAAACGTTTAATGAACTGAAAGGCACTAAAAATCTTACTATAGTATAATGGTTGCTAAGCAGTGGTCAGTAAACTTATAAATGCCCCATTTTGTACCATTTCGCTTTACCTGATATCCTAGCTGGAATTCTATGCCAAAATACTGGAAATTGTATGAATCAGCTGGAATACTGAAGTTTGCTGGCATTGTAAAAAATGCAACCATCAGGCTTAGCTACTATTTACTAGAAAACCATTACTTAATGTTCAAACACTAATAATTTTATGCTGCTACCACTATGGTGGCCTATTTGTGCATTTTCTATGAATTGTATACACTGTAAAAGTCAACAGATAACACTTTTTTAACACGTCCAACTAGTTTAATTTTATAATTTACATAAAAGGTATAGAGGCATTGCCACAAGATTACAAAAAGAGTGTGTGATATAAACGGTGTTAGTGTTATGATTATTAGCACTTTAAGATGTTATTGGATTAATTACAAAACTTGAAGTGTTAATTCATACTAACCCGAACGCAATGTTTGTTTAACATATGTTTTAGTGTTATCATGTGCAACGCGTCCTATGGTTATGTGTAAAATATAAATAAAATTACGCATCGAGTGTTCAAAAAAGTGTTATCCGTGACTTTTTTAAGTGATTTGGGCGGCCTTTTGGACGACATCTTAAGTTGTTTTTTTTAATTGAAACCAAAATGGATAAGGAGAAATTACTAATGCAGGAAACAAAATTCCATTATTTTATTTTGTTGGAAAGAGGGGTAATTACTTGACTAATTAAAGAAAAATTTTTTTTTTTTTTTTTTTTTTAAGTTTTTTAAATTTTACCACATTTTTGGGCAGCCATGTGGAGCCATCTGATTTGTTTGTTAACATCTCAACTGTGTAATAGCTATAGGACCAAAACGAAGCAAAGAAAGTGTTTGGTATAGCATGGGGTACACGGGACTCCGTAGGAATAAGCGACTATTCACAATGTTACCGATAACCCAACGGTCAAGAGTGGTACTGTTGACTTAACATTCCAACCACAAAATCCCACTATAGTTACTGATGAAATTAAATTAGTTGGTCAAGTGATTGATCACGATGATCCAACAATCGTTTATACCCTGCCTCCTATATTCTTGGACAACCTTTGAAAACTTTAGCACTTGTAGTCAAGTGTAGTCGTACTCAAGTGCATTTTATCTTTTAAAGAAATGGCAAACAAAATCGGCTTTAGGTAAGGGAAGTGATATTGCTAAAATTTGAGTAGAGAGAAATAAACAAATAAAGGACAATTGTGGGGTTTTGAGGTATTAACATAACATTTCCAATTATATAATGAAAATAATATAAAGTGTTAAAGAATGCGCCTCGTTGTTATACTAAAAATAAAAAAAATGCAAAAATTGACTTTTTCCCCAAAATAAGATATTAGCCCAAATTACACCACAAATTACATTCTGTCACTTTTGTCTTATAGATACAGAGGCCCAACGTAATCATTATCATGGATACCAAAATCATCCTTCTAGCCTAAAAGGTAGTCTTTTTACAAGGGAAAAACCATTTTTGGGTGTTTTATTTGAAAAAAAAAACAGACTTTTCGTAAAAAATGCATATTTTTCACCCTCAACCCGACCGAACTGCTGCAACTAAGACCTTGATTTTCGGCGTATCAGCCACAAAATTTTGGCAAGACCGACCTCTCAACTTTTGACCTCAGGACAGTGCATAACTCGAGGCTATGCAAAGACTAAAAAGATTTTACTTTTGGTTATCTGCCAATTCCGAACAAATATGTAAATGAGGTACTAACATGTTAGGTGACAGTTATTTAGGATTAAAAAGTTACAGAGTGGTTCATTACCCCCCCCCCCCCCCCCCCCCAAATCAAAAACAAGGCATCCATGCGTCGCATATTTTTATCCCGCGAGTGCGGCTTTAGCCGCCCGAACGGTATAAAAATACGCGGACGCATATCGGATGCAGAGTTGTTGATTGTGATGAACCACCGTAACATGTTTGAAGCCCTTTCAACAACGGAAAATCTTCTTGAAAACTTTATTTAATACCCTGTAAAGAGGAAACATAATTATTCTCACTATAATACTAAAATTCCCAGTTCACGGAAAATCTTTCATCTTAAACTATTTCAGCAGAATCTAAAGCAAAGCAATAGTTTGTGTGTTTGTTGCCTTTGCAGTTTGCACTGGTGTCTAGCACATTCTCAGAGGTTCCAACTTGATGAACAGTGCGTCGACTTCTTTTAAGCGTTAACCACGTAAACACACTTCCGTGACACTGCGCCGGGAGCGTACCACACGTAATTGTGCATATCAACTGGGCTTGATAACGATCAACACAGGGAGATACGGTGAGTTGTTGAAAACTTGGATCCATCACTACCCACCTACTAAATTCATAAACATTGGGTCATGGCCTACTAAAGATTACCTTTGATATCTTGCCAATCAGAACAAATATGCAAGTAAGGTACTAACATGACCATTGGTGCATGGGTAACACTGGATTCACCACACTCATAGACCAAGTTTCATGAAATCAGTCCTTGGTTCTGCTCACAGAATTGAAGGTTTACCTTTTTGGTATTTGCCAATCAGAACAAAATGCAAATGAGGTACTTATTATGCACATTTGGTGATGGTTAACACCGGGATTCACCATTGCTCATAGACCAAGTTCATGAAATCAGTATTGTGTTCTGTTCAGAGAAATGAAGGTTCAAACTTTTTGTTATTTGCCATCAGAACAAATATTAAAATGAGGGTACTTAACAGACATTGGTGATGGTAAACACTCGATTTTGACCACTACCCACAAACCAAGGTTCATGAAAATTAGTTCACTGGTTCTGCTCAGGAGAAATGAAGGTTCACTTTTTGTTATTTGCCAATCAGAACAAATAGTCAAATGAAGGGAGGTACTTAACATGCACATTTGGTGATGGTTAACACTTGGATTCACCAACTCGACCCACAAACCAAGTTTCATGAAAATGATTCAAAATAGCCGCCAAATTAAAAAAAATAAGGTTTCCTTTTTTGTTATTGCCAATCAGAACAAAATATGCAAATGAGGTATTTAACATGCACATTTGGTGATGGTTAATACTTGGATTCACCACTGCTCACTAGACCAAGTTCATGAAAATAAGTCATTGTGTTCAGATAGAGAAGTAAGTTAACGGCTTTAGTTTACCTTTTGGTTCAATAATCCATCCATCATCAATCCCTGTAATCCATCCTAAACACCGTGACAGCGAAATCAAAGTGATTTTTTCAGCTATAGGCTGGGCGGCCCACAAACAAGCATTATTTCTTTTCTTTACTATTATTATCTATGACCTCCACTAGTGGCTTTATCAACACTTTGGTGTCTATTTATGTGGCAGTACATGTAATTACAAATATGAGGAACCCTACTTATGAGTGTATCATTTCTCCAATTAGAGAAACTAATATCGATTGTATAATGGTCACCAAAATACAGAAAACAAAAACAAATAAAAACCCCAAAAAATATTTTTCTTGGTTCACTCTATTATCAATGCCGTCATTGTGGTTTTGCCATTACTTATGTGCCATTTTGAGCAGAGATCCATCCAGTATTTTGACACATACTAACACACACAGACAGACATTGCCATTCATAGCTGGATTTTGCGCACCAGTCCATTCAATAAATGATGCATGCATTTAAAATCTTAATGCTTCAGAGGAGGTCAACAGTCTCACTTAACCATGTTGCCAATGCTGGTTGTACAGTGTAAATTAACATATCTTTTTCTTTCTTTTTTTTCAATAAATTCTGTTTTCCCTATACTTTCTAAATCTTGTCTGGACAGATATCTCTCATGGGACTCCAAGGTCAGTATATTGTTCCTTCATTAACTTCCCCATCATTTACCTCATGTGAGGGAAAGAGAATGGTTGAATCATATACAACTGCACAAAAATCATGAACCAGGATGTTGTGCGTGTGGTAGAGACTTTGGTAGCAAAAACAGCGTCTGTTTAGCAACCATCAGTTTACATTTGCACAAGTGATAGGACTCGCTTCTGATGTCTTTTTCGAACATATCCTCTGTTGAGATGGGTTTACAAAATTGAATTGCACACAAAGTCCCCATGGGACAAGATATCATTCCCTGGATTTCATTGATTGGTTAGTGTCTCAAGACACGGAAGTAGATGGAAAGTATTCAAGAGTTGTTATGGGTATGTGAAGGGATATGCTGATTTATCTTGCTGCCTTCCACCAGAATTTAAGAGATCCTCACTAACCAGTTCAAAATGAGATTTTTTTAGGATGTATTTGAACTACAATCTCGGTCGAAATGGGTGGAACAGGACTGCGTTCTTTTTGCCCTGATTATTTGCCGTATTTCTCTTAAAGAGATATATGGGAAAGCTTGTCAACTTGGGTTTGGAGGTTGGAGCATTCTCTATCCAGGCCACCCCTCCTATCCCCACCAATCAATGTTGGGTTCTGGTAGTGTGGCAAGAACAAAATTCAGCATTCAATTGTCCAGGGGGAGAGCCTAGGGAAGGGGCGCGGGGGGGGAGCCGGGGGAGGGATTTTGAAGGCCAATAAAAAGTGTTCCAACACTTTTGGCCGCCCGAGATTGTAGACCTACAATTTTGGAAAACAATTGTTGGGAACGTTTTGAAAGTTTTAGGAGGAAAATGTTTCCTCATCGCCACAGCCAACGGTGATTACTTGTTATTGTTTATCAGCAGTCTTGCCAGTCTCCCAACACTGATTAATGGTGGTTGAGGAAGGGCAATTGCAGTTGAAAAGATTGACCTTTAATTAAAGCAGGGGCTTGTAGATTCTTAGCTTAAAGCGGGGGCACTGGCACATTTCACAAAATATGAAATTTCTTCAATTTGCTCTCAAAATGATAGGCCATTGGAGGAATAGAGATATTTTAACACCTACAAAATTAACATACTCCAAACCAGATAGGGACGTTAATCAGACGTTAATAACATCCAGGTAGTTTGTAGGCTAAATTTAAGTTTTCCATCACTTTAATCAACAAATGGGTACAGACTCGTTACTCATTGATATTAAACCACAAGGTCACAGAACCGGTTTTTTTAACCAGGGTGCATGCCATGGGGAAACATTGCACGGCATGCATTTTCTGTGTTAAAAGCTATTCCGTCGTCTGATGAATTAATGTCGCCGGCGACATTAATTTATAAAAATCGGTCCATTACCCATAAGGACGCTGATTTGGTGTTAATCATTTTCAGGTGAGGGCTAATGTATATAAAAGTTTCAACAACCAGCAAAAAATTTCAATTTTGAAAAATATTGAGGCGCACTATTTTCAAATGTGCCAGTGTATCTTTAATAGGCTTGGGAGCAATGTAGCAAATGGTGTATAAGTGTTCCAACTATATATTTCATGAGATGTAGTTTAACATTAATTTTACCTTTAACAGAGAAGAGTTGGTCATTATGCACATTACGCCCTAACAAGAACCAACATGCTCTCAGGAAATCATTCAGCTGCTCACTCACATATTAAATAAAGCCAACAAATTGTCTGTACCTCTGGAGCCAAGAACCACCTTTAAACTTGACCAAGCTTTAGCCAAGATAACATATGAGTGCCAAAAATCACATACAAACATCCATCCTAACATTACCTTAATTCCACAATTTTAATTTGAATCTGGTATTTAAAGGGGCATATCGTTATCCTGACCTTCCCCCATCTTTCACACCATCCAACCTGTTGTTACCTTTTAAAACTTGTGTAATATATCTCCCATACAGCAAAGTATTTTGACTGACTTTGGGGAAGACTATCTGCGGAGGCTATTCCCTGTTCAGCTTAGATAATCTAAACTCTAAAGCCTGAGTCTCGCTAACCCTAAGTCACAACTGTAGCACTAACACTAATTTATTACTAAACCCTAACCCATAACTTTAACCCGAAAACAGGTGTGGTCATTTAAACGACCCTGTGTCACTGGTGATCCGGTGAATTCAGCAGTCTTTAAAGAACTAAATAACCCAGGTCACGGCCAGCCCGCTGGCACAGCAACCGGATCACGCAGTAGGAGGGAAAGATATCGGCCTACCCAGTACGGTGGCTGTGTTTCAGGAGTCTGGCTTATTTCACACGCATAAACATTTATTCACCACACACTCTCTCGATTTTTTATTTGGGGCCGCCCAGATATGCTGGCCAGGACCACTTAGCAATCCATGGTGCGTTTGGTGTGTATGTGTGGATGTGTGTGTGTTGTGTGTGTAACAAATTGTTAAGTTGTTTTTTTAAATTGACCTCAATGAAAAGTTTAACTTCAATTGGAACCAAACTTCTGTATTAGGTGCACCACAATGGGACCATCATATGTGATGAGGTCAAAGGTCATGTGAAAGGTCAAAGGTCATGTGAGGTCAAGTTGACACATTGACCACAAACATTCTCTTCACAGCTTTCTCATTTACGGGTCCGTGGAGTAGCCTTTGAGAGGTTCAGGAGTTACCTAAACAACCGCTCCCAATCAGTCTACGTACACTCCACCTCATCATCATCAAACCCTCTCACATTGGCGTTACCCCAAGGCTCAATCCTTGGACCCTTACTTTTCATCTTACATGAATGACATCACCAAACATCTCTAACACACTAAAACTAATCTTATTTCCAGATGACACAAACATTTTCCTTTCAAACCCCAACATGAAGCGACACTTTTTAACAAACATGAATCATTTGAACTCGCTTAAAATCACTGAATGGGTTTCGGGGGCTAACATGAGCTTTCGCTAAGGTTTTAAAACTAACTTACATGCTTTCTCTACACACAACACCTAAGTAACAACCAAATAATTAAAATTACGGATACCAGACAATCTCCCAGGGACACTCAACCAAATTTCTTGGCATCACAATCGACGAACAAGCTAACATGGAATGAACCACATCAACTCTGTCACTACCCAAAGCGTCTCACGCAATTGGTACCATCTACAGAGCTAAACACCAACCTTACAGACGACACTTTAACAAATCACCTGTACAACACAATATCTCCCATACCTTAGGCTACTGTAACATCATTATGGGCCCCCAACTATCATTCACGACTAACCACCAAACTAAATAACACCAGAAATGGGCCATTCGCACTATCACCAACTCACCCCCAGAACATCACACTTTGCATTATTTCACTCACGAAAAACACTTAAATTAGAGACCTCAACCAACTTCACAACATGCTTCTTCATGTTTGACTTCACACAATCATTTACCTCCGAACTTCAGCAATTACTTTACCACAAACAGACCGAATCCACAGCTATAAAACCAGACAAGACCGATATAATTCATCTTCCATCCAAAATCTTCCTTGAAAAGACTTTTATTCAGTATCAACGGCGCAAAAATTTGGGAATGATCTTCCAGAATCCATCAGAAACAATTACAAACAAAAAATACTTTTAAAGCTCAACTGAAAAACTTTTCATCAAACCA